>DWEJ01001631.1:0-12669 GCA_018245835.1 Mysoria sejanus stolli | reverse complement strand
CTTCAAAAAGTGAAAATAATTAAATAACGTGAAAAAGATACATGAAGTATATTATAAATTTTCACTTTAAGATGTAACACAAAACACAAAGAATTGGACTTGAACTGAAAAAACTAATTCAGTGCTCAATTCTTTTAAGAAATTTTAATAATTAGTACGTGAAAATATTTATTACACTTCGAAGTATCTATCATTTAAATAATTTCTTTTCGATTGATCTGTTTCTAGCTGATACGCACGTCCTATTAGGGCGTAACATGTTTTACGTACAATGAAGCAAATATAAAAAGTATTAAGGCAAAAATGTACTTTACTAATATTAAAAAAGCAGTTGTGGTTAAACCTTTAATAACTACATTAAATGAAAATCTAGTAATATTTACTTTAAAATCCAAAAGGACCCAATTTCTAAAATGTAAAACTAAAATGAAATATATATCCTGTGTTTTATGCGTGGTCCGCGCACAACGGCAGACCTGTATCATTTTATTTATGTAAACAATATACAATCAATGTCAACTTCCTTCTCTGTCTAATAGATTTGGTTATTTAATTTTTTACTGAGTTTATTATTTGCTTTCAATCATAAAGCTACAAATTACAGCAACATTACAGACCTTAACTAGCATAACACGGTTATATAATTATAATGATTTTGATGAAATTTTTTGTAACGCGCTCTATAAATAGAAAACTGTCATATAATACTATGGAACGTAATTACTTTGAGGTCCTTAAACCCTTTATGTAAGATACTTCAACCAATGCTCGACTTTGGTCTGTTACAAATAGACCGACTGCTTGAATTTATCATTATCAATCGGTAGGCTGATGATGATCCTTATATACGACTGGTACACGTACCTAGATACATAACTTTGTTATTAATAAATTTATTACAAATGTCAGGCATAAATGTAGCTGCTGTTCTGAAACGTTATTAAGATCTTAGGGTACTTTTATAACGTTGGACAAAAAATGTGGATTTTTAGGCGCTTTAACTTCATAGTGACTGATTTATATTTTGACAGTTCATTATCAAGTAGACATCGTAATGCCAAAAATTAAAAATGATCCAAGTAACATACAATCTATGCTCCCCGTTTTATTGTAAGACCTTCTCCTATTTTGATGACACCATAACATATAGATTTTTGCTGCGGTATAGTCGCAGTTCATGTAATGCTATATACTTATTGCATTTACTAATGATCATTATTTCGTTGTTACAGAGAACGCGGCAGGGTGGCGGCGTCCAAGTATGGCGGTGGCGGGGTGTCTCTCGGTTCCGGGGTGGCGGTGAGGCGCGGGATGAAGTGCGCCGGCGTGGCGGGCGGCGATGAGCTGCTGCTGGGCTCTTGCTGGCTCGATCCCAAGCTCGACCCGCAGTCTCCGCCTCCCACCTGCGATCTCCTGGATTCTCTCCTTGCTCCCCCACCCCTTGCCGAACTGAAACCCCTCCCTCCATTCACTAACTACACTGGTCACCTATCCATTAATGGTATCTCCGGCCATCATTTCCATGCCATTGCGCAACGTCTTCCAGAAGAGAATAACAACTATCCCACGCAGAGCGGTTACGGTGCCGATCACGATGTGGTTTCGTCGTCTACTTGCGCTGCTGAATCTGAACCGCCCGATCTCGAGGATGTGAAACCCTTTCCATTAGATGCACCAGATACGAAACCTTTCGCTGAAACAACTGCACCCGGTGCGGCCGATTCCTGTGCACGTTCTTGCTCGCCACCCACTAAATTATTTGACGATGGCCACAAACAAGACATGTATGATATTAGTTCCATAGAGGACATAGCTGCTATAATTGGGTCCGCAATAGCAGATACGACAGTTCCCTCCCAGCCCGAAGACCCAGAAAGAAATGACTCCAGAGACAGTTGGATGGACATCGATGCGTGGATAGCAGGAGCATGTGGTCAGCACGGAGATAAAATAGTGCCGCAAGATCTCGCCGAATTTGGTCTACCAAACTCTCCTCCACCTTCACAAACAAGTCACCATTCCAGCCTAGATTTCCCTTGCAAACCGGGCCAAGAGTTTTCAAAAAGTTCTGAATTTCTACACAAAAACCTTGGCCAAGCTGGTTCTACGCTTCAAAGTTTGTTAACACACGGATATATGCCGCTACTGCAAAACCGGCTACAGAATGGTCCACCCGTTAAGCAGGAGACGCCAAGCTCGACGAGTTACGGAATGGACGTAATTTCAACATCGTCGCCTCCCGGGAACGCGGTATCGACAACTGATGGGGTTGGTGGTCTCCTGAACGGAAGATATGCTACTCATTACGCTTTAGGCCTGAAGCCAGACGGACTATGCAGTCCAGAGAGATTACTAGGATATCCTCACGCGCACACCACAACAGTGACACCGTCGAATAAGAGTAAAAGGAGTCGAGCGAAGTCGAAGCAATCGAACAGCAGCAGTCTCCACGGAAGTTCGTTGGCCTTTCAATCGGCCAGTGCCGCGGAATTGAGTGGGTTGTTGGGAAAAGAGAAGCCGGTACACCGCTGCGGAATATGTAATAGAGGATTCTTGAACAAATCCAACATCAAGGTACATCTTCGCACGCACACAGGCGAGAAGCCGTTCAGATGCGACGTATGCGCGAAAGCGTTCAGACAGAAGGCGCATCTCATAAAACATCAGCAAATCCACAAGCGGATCGGCAGGGACTAAGCGAGGTACTCCGACGCTAGCTCAAACAGCATTTCAATAGATTAGTTGCGTGTGTGATTGTGCGTGTGACTGCCGTATCATACTGTATTTTGTATATGACTCCAGTTAACATCCTAAGAACTCTCCATCACCCTGTAGTATAACTCCTAAGGACAAGTGCAATGTTGACTAGTTTTAAGTTCTCCAGATTTATTTTCATGTAGATAATTATTGTTGTATTGTTGCGTAGTAATGGGACTGTCGTTCATTCCATGGCGTAGGTAGTTGTAAGATAGTTGTCTTCGAGGGTAAATTTTTTTGAAGACACGGCTTAATCACAATTTCGAACCTCTTCAAAATGAAATCTTTACGTTTGAGACAAAATTGTCTAAAGACAGTTCTGACTCAAATAAACGTTATCTTACTCATATCTTTAGTTTAGTTTTCCGTTGGCATATTTTTGTATGCGTATTGACGGTTAAGTTATTTCTCAATTATTAATAATTGCCAGAAAGCATACTGTTCTTTAAATCGCAGTACGCTGTTTTAGAACGTTGCTAAAATTAATTTTGATATAAATATTTATCTTTATGTGAATGCTTACTCCGATTACCTACTTATAGTCAAATTTAATAAAAATAATTATTAGTTTTATCATGTATATTATTAGATACTTAATTTGTAATATTTAACAAACAAAGACAAAGCAAATGAGGCTAACGATCACTTCCAAGTGTGTAAAATGTTTGAGCTTATTTACTAATATTTTAACGTATTATTGTTTATTTTAAACTTCCTTCCAAAATATTAATGGAAGCCAATTTTCCTCCAATAAGGATAATTGCTACACAGTACCATCACATCGAAAAAATTAATCAATCTTGTAAATGACAGAAATATTGATTTTTAATGTTACCATAAAAAATTTAATTCTCAAATGAAATACTCATTCATTACTTTCACAATACCGTTGACATGCAGTATGGCATTCAAGCAATTTTGAATCAGAAAAATTTTAATTACGCAGAAAAAAAATTATACGATAGCAACCCTAAGCCATGTAGACTATAAAATAAATTAGGAGAATTCAACCGGCCGTAGTAATATAAAATTCATACGTTATTTCAATAAAATCGCTGCCTAATCTGCTATAAATGCACTGACGGATCCTTGCGCACGCGAACTGGCGCCGCGTCCGGGAAACGGAGGAAAAAAACGCATCCAATGTTCTAATGATTGCGATCCGTTGTTACGCAACGCATTCAAGCATTTAGGGCAAGGCGGAAACACTGAAACGTGCCAGCATATTGCATGTTTATATGGCATCCCATTTTAAGAAAATTCAAATCTAATGTATATTATTAAGTAATTAAATATTCTCTGCAATGTATACAAGTCAGGTTTAAGGTGTCTGTGCACTAGCTAATGACAGACACATAAGCAAATTTGACAGATGTTATAAAAATATACAATATTCAATGTAAAGGAATTAAAAATATTTTTTTGGTTATTCAATGATAATACAAAATAAGTACTATTATGTGTGTCTTTCAAAGCTTTCTTTTCCTACTAAAGTATCAGTAATTATATAATAAATTTGTAGATATGACGTATTTTCACTGTTAATTGTTATTTGCCAGTTGTTTTAGATTTCAATCGTTACCTGATTGACAAGGAATTAATTTCAGTACTTTTCAATTTCGCATTCATTAAATATTTACTATTATTAAAAATATATATTAATAATAATAATGTAATGATTTACCATTAACATGTGTTCATAAAAATATAAGAGTTCAAGAAGGATAAATGAGTTCTATGTATATTCAAAAATGTAAATAAGGTTAATAATTTGATACTCAGATTTGCAAAATACTTTTTCACTAAGATGTAAATGTGGTATTGATGGACACACTGACATAAAGGAAAGATAAATAATATGTCTATAAGTAACACGCACCTCAAACAAAAATAACACTTCCTTTAAAAATAGGAATAAAATGTTAACTCACATTCCGTGTCCCCAGTAAATTGGAACAACTACTTAAACTTTGAAGTTCCGTGACATTCCTTTGTATATTTATTTAAATAACATTATCTTCTACTTATTTAATTAATAAAAGATGCTAAAACACATTTGTCTTTTTATCATAACTTTGCCTCGTAGTAGCGATTTTACATACGAGAATTTAAATTCGATGTTAAATTTTAATTTGTGATCGTTGTACCCATGGTACATACATAATGTATTTTGTAATTTATTAAGAATGCATTATGAATAATCGCTAACGCCAGGCAAATAAATTGATTTTTTTTAGAATATCAGCGGTATAAACGCCGCTCTACACGCCGCGGGAAGGACGCGCGTTTGTGAAACGCTTAATATTTTTATTTTGTTTTTTATCTTTTCAATTTGCAATAATATTTTACCGTTCGGAAAATGAATAACAGAAAGTTTCAATGTTTAAAAATGTTGTAACTCTTCATTATATTGAAGTATTATGTTCTCGTAAAATAACTCAGTGTTTCGCACGCGGCGTTTTCTCACAGTGTATGTAGACCTTAATAAAGTACCTTTTAGTAATAAGACGTTTAGGATGTAAGTATTTATTGGTAATTTGTAATTTTGTAATTATTCTTGTTGTAAATCTTTTTTTGTAGAATATCTCGTACTATAAGAACGCTATCGAACAATCTGAAAGTAATTCGTTATTGTCTTGTGCATGGTCACAAATAATTTATTTAAAAAAAATAGCTATCCAGCAAATTTTTAAGCAGGTGGTGTTATGTGGCCTTTAATACTATAGTAGCTACTTTTTAAGAAAACAATGTTATATTTTTGAAGAGGTTTTTCCATTATAAGTAAATTGTGTAAATTAATGTAAAATAAATGGAGATTTTTGTTAACGATACTTGGCCTTTATTATTTTACATATCTTTCAAGAGCTTTAAAAAATAATACATTATGTTAAATTACCAACTAATTACAGGAACTCTACATCCATATGACATGTACACGACCCACGACTCTACTACTACACAACGTTACGAAATATATTTATAGCGCACGCTATTAATTCAATGGGAAAATAATAACAAAACTCAGTCACAAAAATGGGTTGAAATAGCCAATTACAGAGCCAGTAATGACACAAGTACAGATATCTACATGGCTTTACAAAAAAATTAAACAATAAAACTAATTAGTCACAACTAGGTCAATATCCAAACAACCTTTGTTTGAGAGAAAGAGTTTAGTTCACACACGCAGTTCCCGGTCGGAAGAAAGTCGGATGTGAAACGTAGAGCACGTAAGACGACAGATGCCTTTTTGCTCGCTCTGAGGAGAAATGGCACACAATGTCAAGTGTGTGGTGATTGCGTAGGGCTGCGAAAACGACTAGTTGGGTTGTTGTTGGGTGCATGACATGTTCCAGCCACTTTAAATATTCCTTAATGCTCTTATGGACAGAACATCGTCAAAAAGTGATCAAGTTACAGTGATAATGGTATATTGATGGTTATTTGATAATATAATAAAAATATTTAAAGAGTAGGTACATATCGTATGATTTTATTTTGAATTTAGATATAGTTTTATTTCCAATTTCATAAAACTTAAACTGCGTATGCAATAAAAAACGTTTATTACTTTATTTATTTCTTTTGAATGTTTTCTGTTAATACAAAAATATATCTGTCATTTCTATAATCGTAGCTTATTTTACAAATTCTTAGCAAAATAATTAAATAATCTTCGCCCATCTACTAAATAAATATTAATAAATTCCGTTGACTATTTTTTCCGCTGGAACATTTGATATCATTACACCTTAACATCGACAACTTTTTCATCAACATATTACTTTCATTACACCTATTAATGATACTTATTACCGATGTTAAAACGAATTGGATATTAAATAAAGACAAATCACCTTTTTGCGCGTGCGCAGTCGCAGGGCGCAAGAGAAAACGTGGGCATATACCGCACACTGGCGTAAAATGTCAACCGTTCGTATGTAGTGAAGCGCACGGTTCGCAAAAAAAAACGATGTACGATATCAAATTTAATACGGCAAGCGAGTTAGCTTGACACCTCTCTAATTGAGGTTATATTACCACTTGTGGGCGGCCTTAAACCCTTATTACCCGTCTGCACAATCCTTTCCTATGTATAATTTAAAAATCTAAGGTTATTCAATTGTTAAATGACTCCTTGGTTACCATTAAAAAAACATAATCTGCCAGTACTTTCCAAATTAATTTATTAGTCATATATTACATTTAAAAATACAATGTAATGAACAATAAAAACATCAAATGTCACTATGGAAATATCACTAAGGAATAAAATCTATACTAAATAAGTATAAGAACCGACTATTGATAATAGAACAATTTTTTAATACACAATTGTTCTAATTAGCCACCAACACTCGAATCCGTCAGTTAAGGTAAATTTGATACGGCTATAATTAGAACTTAATTGTGCTGCTATTAATTATAATTATTGATAAATTTATTCGACCGTATAAATCGACTTTAATTGTTTCTTAATTATAAAATGAAAGAAACCATATCAACTGTCGTTGTGATAAAATATCTGAATTACGAAATTTATATACTGTTGTTTTACTATTGATTATTGTTTAAAGACTTATCTTATAACAATTTCCGTAAAAAATATTTTCTTATAAAGACGGATAATAAATATTACGCTCATTTATCGTGCCAGCAACGAGAGTAGGTACATATAATTTATAATCTTAAGATTATCTTAACGAGACAATGGCTATTTTATTTAAAAATAAGGCAAATGGCGTGTATGACAAAACTATATAAAAAAGTTCTTTACGCTTCGAAAATAACTAGATATTTATGAGACAATTATATAATAAACATAATTTTTATTCAGATATAACGACAAACCTTTTGCTCAATCAAATCACTTTGAAAGTTAGTCAACTCTACAATCTGAGAATGTTAAAAAATAATATTATTGCCATTTAGAGTACCTACCTATGTAAGTCTTAATAATTTTCTGGAATTACTTATCAGCAGATATAGATGCTGTATTGGTGTATGTGTAAAGGCGTTTGGACTAATATCCATTATTTGTTTCAAAGTATAGAATATCTTGTGATTTATTTCATAAAATATGACAAAGATCGATATCATTCGATTTAATCTAATATATATCGCATGAACTGTGTATGCGGACGCTACCGGCCCGTACAGATTCTTTCTCTAACCTACTTACATAGAGAAGTTGGTTTCACTCCGCCACGCTAGCAGCCACGACACCGCGTACGCTGTCAACTTGAGCTACTACTAAAATATACGTTCTCTTGCCTATTTCCTATAGAGGTAGGTAGACATTAGTGAACTCCACCGGCTAAAGTCCGGGCTGACTACTTTCGAATATTCCATATTCCATACTAAATACTAAAACATATTAAATTATTATTAATTGACTAAACTTGCTTTTAAATATACAATGATCAATAAAAATTTCATTCACAGTTCATCATTACCATTTTATTATTCATTATATGACTCGTAGGAATTTGGAAACCAAATGGTGGTATTTAGTTAATGTAAAAAGTATTCTTTCCGTTTTATTGGAGAAGAAAGTAATATATTTTAAACATTCTATTTTAATATTAAATATTTTTACATTTTCCAAATGGTAAGACTAAAAAATTATGGCTTAAATCATAGCCATCGAGAAACATTATTTACTTGAAATAGAAATTTAATTTATTTTCGAAACCAATTTATCGTAAAAAATACCTGCAGACATAAAGTTTTCTTGTTAAAGAAAGTAATAGACGAAGTTCCAATATACAGTAATCGCTATCGATGCATACTCATACTTTTTATTTGTGGACGCGGTATGATTTTTTCCTCCGCGGTGCTCAAACATCATTAGACAAAGAAAATTCATAACACAATAGATTTTTTCTTCTACTATTCAAATCTTTTTCCGGTAATGGCTCGGGGTCCGAAAATATGCCTATATATTGCAATAAGCTCACCACCTATTCTATAATGGAACGTAAACGTAACAGGTAGAACGTGAGAATGTATTGCATTCCTCTGCCTACTTCTTCGAGTAACACAGGCGTGAAATTACATTTAAATGTAGTCAAATCTTATATGTATATATGTTTTATCTGTTATTAATTTGAGATTCTCGAACTAACACATTTACAGCTGCCCACGGCCTGGTTTTACTGACAATTAATCTACGTCTATTCTGTTAAACCGCTTAGAGCGATATTCTAGATACATATAAACTGACGTTTAAACCTTAACTTAATACATTTAAGATACAATACTTGACGTAAAATTTACTGTATACCGATAATATTCAGGACTGCTTAACATACCTTCCATGGAAACTCATATCATTTTGCAAGAAACGACCAGCACGGCCCGTCGTCAAACCTAATTTTTCTTGTCAACTATAACTTCAAAATACTATCTTGAGTAGATTGAATACAACAGGATTTATCGCTCTCAATATTTAGGCCCATTAGCGCATAATACATTTTCAATTTCAACTACAAAGCTCAAATACAAAAATTTTGGTTACAAAAATTTACTGTACGACCACTGCAATATAAAAACGACCATGTACAATGATGAAAACACCACCAATATCAGACAGACCGCGTGTGAAAAGAAAAAGAAACTGTGTATATCTTTTACCAGCTATTTTAACGTTGTGAGCTATCTAATACCACTGAGCATGGCGCGCTCGCTATCCAACGCGCCAATTACTATGACGTGTTAATTACAGCAGTGATACAGCGCGGCAGGCCTCATTCTCACAACATTGAGCGCGATAGGAGCCGCATCTGTGGCTTTACTATTTTTTTTTATAACATAAGAAAATCTATAATTCCACACACTCTAGCGATCAGTTGGATAATGTGTTTTTACTTTACTTTGACTCGCATATTGAACTAACGCAAATAATAATATATTTAAAAAATTTAATAGTACCCGATCTTGAATTTGAACCCAGAACTTTATAGTCTTCATTACCGCTACCAACGACTCATCTAATACGGAGGTTACGTAGTTTTTTAAGATATCAAAAACATATATTTACAACGAAACTCAGAAATGCAAATGCAAGTTCTAGGTTACTCAATATAACACTAAACCGGAAAGGAGAACACATCATTGTAGAGACGGCGACATACGCATAATTGATTTATATGCAAATCAGTAAATGTCATGACTCATTGTACGATTATATACAGATAGCATCAAATGGTTTCTGCGACCTAAATCTCCTAACTGGTGACCCAAACACTGAATGAAAGGTCAAAGTATGATGTTAAAGTAGGGTTGCCGCCAACAGCCATCTGCAATTCAATAAAAATAAAGAGGAAAACTATTAAAATCTTCTGAAGGGTTAGCTTTTGAACTCATCCAAAAAGGTGTAAAATCTGAGCCGAGATCTAATTTCACGTAGTAGCATCTTGACTCATTTTTACACATTCATAACTGTCTGAATCTAATTAAAAAAAGCTAGTAATATAGTGACCGCAACGCTGATAAGGCACGTAAATAAATATCAACATAAAGACATATACACATAGATTTTTAAACACACCCGAAATTAATACTTTACATAACTGGTCACAAAAATCAATCCTGAGTAGGAACTGAGCCCACTACATCCGCCTTAGCGGTCAGGTTGGGTTGTGTACAGTTTACCAACAACAGCATACACGAAGTAAATAGAGTAACTTAGAATTACTAGGAATAATTCTATATTTCATTTACCAGCGTTCAGTACGGAATATTTATTGTTTATTTAATCGATTTTATTGCAATTTCGTATTAAACACATCCCTGTTCATACGAGATTAAGTAAAAGTTCGCGCACTGCATCGCACGCCCTGCCCTTCAGCTGTGAACTTGACCGCCGCGCCGGCGGCGCGAAGATAAGACGCTACCTTTTAGTATCTCAAGATACTACTAGAGAACTGCATCATCGAATTTATTATCACCAATTCATTTAATGTTTCACTACTAAACTATAGTCGGATATGCGAACGACTGAGCTTTTACTATTGAACCGGACAATGATAGACGTTCATTAATAATGCTGAGATAAAACATTTAAGATATAAAACTAACGTTATTAACGTTAAGATATAAAACATTCTGACTAAGGTTACGTAGTAAGATGTAGGAAAGATATTTAAAATAAAAGTTAAGTAATGTTTGCGGATCGCAATGACAAATTACAATTACATATATGGTAACAAGAACACAGCCAAAATAATAAATAAAGCCTAAACTATAAACTATAAATTTGTAACAAGGAATTTTTACGTAAAGCAATATACAGTTAATATGTACTCGTAATTATGAAGGGGAAAACGTAAGAAAATATGAGCGTTTATAACTGAAATTAGTAAATATTAGCTTGTAAATTTCGCTCCTGAGTACAAATATTTAACCGCGTGTATATTTATTTTACAAGTTATTCGCCATAGCCTATTTTACAAGTTATTTCGCACCAAATGGTGGGCAAGACCATCTTAGGGGAGGCCTATGTCCAGCAGTGGACCTGACTTACACAGGATGAAGGTGATGATCTTGAAGTTATATTGTTTAGCATCGATTAATTGATTTACAACGTTAATAATAGTCTGGTGTTGGAATCGACACGAATTAGCTAGCAACTGTAGATTTAGTAAACAAATGTAACATCACGCTTGTAATACCCGAAGAAGGAGGTAGAGGAGTCTAGTACATTCCCAAGTTTATCTTTACGTTATCCCACAGTTCCACGATCGATTCTGAGCCACTACATGAAAATCTACGTTCGAAAAAAACAACATTGCTCGACCCGGCACTTGAACCCAAGACCTCTCGTTTAGCAGTCGAGCTTACAACCAACATGTCTAACAAGACAATTGTTTAGTAAAAACCAGTGTTCTTCATAGTATAAGTCCTATGATGCAGACCTCGTTTTAACGCTAAAAGTTTTGACATCCGCAAGAGCAAATTTATTTTTTATTTTTTATCATCTAGACATTGAAATAATGATTACAAGATACAATTTTACAGAAATGTAATATTTACATTAAAAAACTCAGTGCATGCGGCTCGATTTTAAATCGATTCGTAGTCGAGGGTTCTTTCTACAGGCATATTGTACGGAGCGAATTCGTTATCATTATCACCATTCCCAAAACTTTTCCAAATCCTCCAAAACTAACAGGTGGTCACACTGAACGCTAACCCATAACCTTGACCAAGGCGACCTTACGGAACTTCCGTTTGCGAAGTGCGAGAGTGAGACACCACTACTGCCGGTGTGCGCGAGCGAGACGCACGATGGAAAGTGTGCCGTGGCACAGATAAGTGTGCCACATCCGTAAAGATGGCCGCCGCATGGGAATTATAGTAACGTGTTCCTTTCCAAATGACGTTGTTTAAACTATGTTGTGGCCTAAAGGGTAAAAGGTTTGAACAGAGGCTTATAGAGGTTCTTAGTTAACATAAATTTCTATAGTAAATTGAATTCTCTGCTCTGTCGCATTGCACCATAACTGCATACGTGTGTAAAGTTTAGTAGGGAAGTGTTAAAGCAATATATATTGCACTCCAAATGGCTTGCGAACACGGCATGAAAATAACTGCTATGATAAATAGTTTTGTTCAGTTTATGCATTAATGTTATACGTATACATACGTATGTCAAACTATATAGCATTGATTATTATAATGAAGTTTACTTACATGTTTTAAGTAATCTTCAGCCTAAATGTTTCGATCTAAATCCCCCTATTGCAGAGGTCGAGAGATTTTTAAAAAATGGCTCATGCATTCTTTGAACATTATAGTTTTTTTTAAATTATTGCCCTTGCCTATTCTAGAAGAAGGGTACTATATTTTTTTATTACGTATTTAATTATTATTGTGGACCACAAATGTCTTAAATATGTACATATTTTT
>DWEJ01001630.1:0-12669 GCA_018245835.1 Mysoria sejanus stolli | reverse complement strand
CATCGTTTCCCAGTAGCATGGAACGGATCCGATATTGAACCTGCAATCCTGCATTCTGAGTTAGTAGCAGCTATCAACCTACTTAAGAACAGGAAGGCTCCCGGTCCAGACCAAATTACGGCTGAGGCTCTGAAAGCGTGGAGTCAGAAGGGTGTACGGATAATGCATAAAATCTGCAACTACGTCTGGACACATGGCGAATGACCGAACGATTAGACCAAGTCAACCATACTGCCACTACACAAGAAGGGCTCTACTAGATCATGCAGCAATTATCGAACGCTAGCTCTAATATCGCATGGAAGCAAAGTTCTCTTACATATTTTAAACAACAGAATCCACCACTATCTGAAATGGAAAATACCACCTGAACAAGCAGGATTTGTGAAAGGAAGAGGCACTAGAGAACAGATCCTAAATATCAGATAACTGTTTGAGAAGGCCTATGAATACAACACACCTTTAGTCTTATGCTTCATTGACTACAGAAAAGCTTTCGATTTTGTAAACTGAAGCAGCTTGTGGACCGTGATCTTGGAACTTGGTGTCCCTCAACACCTAGTAACGCTTATTCGATCACTATATGGCAATAACCGCGGAGTTGTGAGAGTTGACAAAACCATCTCAAAGCCTTTCACATTTGGCAAAGGGGTGAGACAAGGATGCCTCTTATCCCCCATCCTCTTTAACGCGTACGGGGAACACATCATGCGGCGTACCCTCGATAAATGGGAGGGTGAAGCCTCTATCGGCGGTATAAAGGTCACCAATCTGCGCTACGCTGACGACACCACACTTATCGCGACTGACGAAACGCAGATGAAAGCACCGCTAGAACGCATAGAACGAGTGAGTGAATAGCTAGGCCTTACCATCAACAAAGCTAAAACCAAAACGATGGTAATAGATCGCTCAGAACAGCTAGAGCTCAGAGGGACTCTCAATCTGCAATATGCCGCCAACTTTGACTTCCTGGGATCTACTATGGAGATAGTAACAATGGTTCATGCGAAGCAGATGTACGAAAACGGATTGGTATGGCAAAAAGCGCGATGGCCAAGTTAAACAGGATCAGGGAAGACAGAGCAATATCACTGAAAACCAACATCAATTTAGTAAGAACACTTGTGTTCTCGATATTCCTTTATGGCGCCGAAATTTGGACCCTCAGAAAGGCTGACTATACATGCATAGATGCATTTGAGACGTGGTGCTGGAGGAGAATGTTGCGAGTACCTTGGACAGCCCACCGCACAAATGCATCTATCCTGCAGGAAGTGGGAGTCACCTTTAGGTTCTGTCTCCACGGAATCCTTAATTTTTTGGCCATATAGCCAGAAAGGACAAAGATAACATTGAAAAGCTCCTGATAACAGGAAAAACACCGGGCAAGCGGCCGAGAGGAAGGAACCCGATGCGATGGGCGGATCAGATCCGTAACACCACGAACCTAACGGTCCACGAAATTTTACAGGATGCCGAAGACCGAGGCAACTGGAGAGCGATCATCTACAATGCAGTTCGATGAGGTCACGAGGTCACTGTTATCTATAGTGTTATCTATAGTACAACAGTGAATAGCAGTACGCATAAAATTTGTTTATAAAATGTTTTAAATATGAATAAACAAAGTGATGAAAAAATAGTTAAACAAAAAAAAACTTGAATTAATATCAAAGAAAAAAAATATTGCATAAATATTATAATTGCATAAGTTGATAAATATTGAATAATTTTTTAAAGATATTTTTTTTTGCAAATTCTTTAAAACGTCCTATATTTAAACAGCGCAGCTCTACTGGCCGCCCTCGTTAAGAAAAGACCTAAAAAATATGCGAAGCAAATACAAAAAAACAATAAAAAAAACCTAACGAGCATCGAATTGCCGTGCACGCTGATTAATAAGTAAAACGCGCGGAATGGGCCCGATCGCGTGATCGAAATGGCGCAGCAGCGTTCGTGATCGCTGAAAATAATGAACTCGTGCACACATTATGTTAAACATTTTTAGGTGTAACAACTTTTTGGAACGAAGTTCCTTATCGCACGTTGCAAAAGGGGGCTAGACGGAAAAAATTAAAACCCAAAAGTTGTAACACTTTTTGCTATAGTTATAAGCCGTACGACGTCTGTCTTTCTCTCTCATAGAAAGCAAGCCAGTTATTTTCGTTTCGTCTTTCTATTTCGCATTGAACTGTGTGGTGTCGCAACGATTATTTTTGTTGAGTGTTTATCGGTTTTTTGTACATAATAAAGAATAACAATAATAAATCCTGACAGTGTTTCTGCACAAGTTCCGGATATTGCTGATGGAGTTAAGTAGAGTTTTTATACGGATAATAATATACCCTTAATTTTTTTAGCAAGTTGTGCTGACCAAATCAATAATAAAATAATAATAAAATTATATTACAATTCTTTGTCGATCAGGAGATCCCGAGTTCGATTCCCGGGTCGAATAATAAAAAAATTTCTAATTTAGATTTTCTAGTAGTGGCTCGGAGTCTGGATATGTGCCCGATGTATGGCAATAGGCTCACCACCTATTCCATAGTGGGACGTAAACTGTGGACGTAACCGGTGAAACGTGGGAGTGTTCTGCATTCCTCTGCCTCGGACCTCCCGGGACCTGCCCGGGACCTCGGCAGTCACACTTGCATCCAAAACAACCAACGAGGTAATCACATAATAGACATTTAGAATTCTTAAACAATTCTTGATATGCTTCGTTCGTATATATATATATAAAGAAAAAACTATCCAAATTAGCAAATGCACTGCGCCATATCATAATGGGTATGTGGAGGCTGTCGAGTGTTAAATTATGTTGTGAAAGTGAAAAATAAATGAAGAATATTGTTGTTTGTGCTGCCTAACGTGTGATACAGATTACTTTACTGCTTTTATTATATAAAAAGCACTATGATTACGGGTATAAAGAAATGTCGAAGTGAAACTTGAGAACGTGACACGAGTTAGGGCGATGAACCTGTAAAGTATTTATTTTGAAATATTAATTTAATATAGTTTGAGTAATGTATAAAAAATGTAATATTTATGTAAATATATTTTTGAACCCAAAAATAATGTAAATTTAATGTTAAGTAATGTTATAAATTAAACAAATAGAGCGTACAAATAATCAATTTTGGTTTACCAGTAATAAATATGTTTTTTTGCTGCCTTGTTTGTCGTTTTGATTACAAGCACGTCTTTCGATCGAGAGGCTCTGGGTTCAAACTCTGGATTGGGCATTATTGAATTTTTTTAACTTACATTTTCTAGTACTAACTTTCATGTTTCACCAGTTACTTTTACGTCCCACTAGAATAGCTGGTGAGTCTATTGCCACACACTACGCACAAATCCTAAATCCGAGCCACTACTAACAATATCCCAATATGCCAATACCATTAATCGTAAACTTGAAAAATTCAATATAGTACCCAATCCAGTATACGAAACCAAAACCTCTTAAGCTGCAGTCAAGGACAGACAGAGAGGAGATAGATCATCATATACAAGACTAGATGTGCTCGCGGCTTCGCCCGCGTAGAAATCAGTTGTTACAAAGTTTTTCATATGTTGCCCCACAGAGAAAAGGAAAAATTAAATACTTCGACAAAAAAGATGAGCAGGCGAGCTAGAGGTGAGAGCCTAGGGGCGCATTGCGGACGCCAGCTCGGCATATCCTACTTACGTGTAGGTACTTGATATTTTGGACAATTCACAAAATATCTATATAAATTGTAGCGTATGTATTATTCTGATATATAAGCTATTTTATTGTAAAGTTTCATTAAAATCCATTCAGCAGTTTTTACGTGAAAAAGTAACAAACATCCATCCATACTTACAAACTTTTGAGTTTATAATATTAAAAAAGAGGATCACCATATAAATACATATATTATCACATACAATAATGGAATTATAGTTGGTTGACTTTAAAAACTTCATAAGCCAAATAGAAAGGCTTTTAAATGAAATTTCGAGCGTTGTTCTGTTATTTCCTGCACTTAACGTACCGGCGTCAGACAGACTGTAGCCTTTCACTGATTCATGCTTCGTCTGTATGTTGCAGTTACTGGCAAGTGAATTTATTTATTTTATCTATTTATTAGGTTTACCAAAAATTGTTACATTATCACAACTTAAACTAGTTACATATACAGTAATGAAAACTAAATGTACAATCAGGTACAGGTAAACACTACATGCTATAAATCAAAGTAATATATGCCCATACAGTGCATATTGCGTTGAAGTTAAACTAAATAATCTCTATCTATAATTCTAATTTGGAATTTTATTAAATAAAAGTGTACAAAGTTGGTGGAACTTAAGAGAAATAATGTATTTCGTTTCGTTAGCGAACCATGTATTTAATGCGTTGCACTGGACGTGGATTGGAGAATTTTTCCCTAAAACTGTGGTACGGTAGGGAAAACGGGGAAAGCTATGAGGAGTTCTAAATTTAATAAGTTCGAGCAACTGTGTACAAATAATACTATTGTTTAGTATTTTATATAGGAATATCAAGTCCAAAATAATTCTTCGCTTATTTAGGGAAGACATAGTGAATTTTTTAGTTTTTCTTGATACGATAGCTTTTTATTGGACATTTTGGTTGAATAACATAAATGCCATAGGAACCTTTTTTGATTTTGAACCCGTTCTCAGAATATGGGATGCATAGTGGGGCCTCCATACGGCAGGACAGTATTCAAGTAAGCATACTTGACGCAACGCATTAGTACGTTACCGCTCCCACGGGAGCTTGAGGGATTATAATCCCTCCGACCACAGGAGGAAGGCTAAGGTCATAAGCAAAGGTCGACGAGTGACGACCACAGGCACCAACACCGCCTAGGCGGGGTGACATCACCGGGGGCCGTTGTCCCCTCGAGACTGCCCGGGTAAAGAGGCATCCTCGACGCCCGTATTCCCCTTTCCCCATGCGGCGTAGTTCGCCGCGGCGTAAGAGATGACTTAAGTAGGTCTTTAATGAAAATCTGTTCTTGTAGAGAAAACTTCAAATAAATATTTTTTTTGTTAAATTCAACGGTTTTCTTGTACAAAGGTTTTCTTTGTAAAAGTAAAGAAATAAATAAAACAGTTTTACTTCAATAACTAATTTATTTCAAACATTAATTTTCAAACATTAACATTAAAAAGTACAAATTGCTTTTGAGAAATAATTATTTACAATACAACAGTAGATATCATCACTTGTACAATATTAAAATATTAAGTAGTATACCTTATTTTTATAACTAACTTGAAATATGCAACATTAAAAAGAAAACTGTCTCACAGGCGAGTCCTTCGTATAACCGTTATTATTGTTATTATCAAATTTCTCTATTCTGGAATTTGAAATAGATTTAACTTGTTGGTTAACTCTTAAGCTTCCGACAGTAGATGGAGGTGCCAAATATGAAGAAGGACCTCTATAAAGTATTGTGTTGATATTGTTTGGTGACTCAAATTGCGTTTTGGATGTAGGGTGAATAATTGTATAGTCCACACCGGTCACTAAGTCAGTTTGTTGATTAAAGCCTTGAGTTTTGCTATCCTGGCTTGAATCCCTATAATCATTTATTTTAAGTGCATTAAGAATTTGTTGTTTGTCTCTCTCATTTTCTAATTGATAACTAATTGAAGGAACCAGTTCGAATGTTACACGATTTGATAAATCGTTGCTGCGTGTCAATTGTCCGTTTTGTTGACGAACTTGTTGGTTCTTTAGATCAATAGTATTAGCGGCCTGAAAATTGTTATTGCTGTTGTCCTCTAATTCCGAGTATAGGTAATAGGACTTGTTTTTCTTGTACGTCAGAAGTTTGTTTTCCTCCAAAGGATGAGGCAACGTACCGATTATTTTGTCTTGTATCTGTGCAGTTATACCATTATCAGTATTTAAAAACTTGTCAGCATAAATGTTTCCGGAAAGTTCGTCTGTATTGATTGTAGCTTCTTCCGTACGCTGTAGTGGTTGCCGTGATGGTGGATAAGGTAATGTTTCAGACGGAATAATTTCTACGCCTGTATTTGACTGTTTTTGAATATTATTCGTATTGATGTCTCGATGCAAATCACGATGTGATAATTTTGTCGCCAATGGCTCTGTCAATCTGGGGTTTGATGATTGAATGGAATTTTGAAAATTGTTTATTTGTCTCGTCAATTCTGGTACTGGGAGTTTATATAATTGACCACTATACCATTGTTTTGAATTTTCTTGCTGAGTTGCAACAATATTTTTACTATTAGGCCTCTGTAGCTGTGATGAATACAACTGTGTGGGTAATTTTTGTTGTGAAAACTGAGAACTTTCTTGATGATTGTACACTATTGGTTGTTGTAAATTATCTGTTCCATATTTTAAGTTAGCTCTGAAATTGGTGGAACTTCTAGTTTTTTGAGGTAGGAGTACCAAATTTGGTCTATTTTGGTTGTCGTTGAAAAATTGTGATGATGTGAGCTGTGAAACTTGGTCAGTAAAGTCATCAATAACTTCATTGTTCAGATTTTGGATTTGTGGCTGCGTAGGTATAGGTGAAGTAATGCTTTGTTTAGCAATGTTGCTATATTCTTTAACTGCATTGAGTGAATCTGTCAAAAATGAGTATACTAACGCCTGTGAATTAGAAATATTTATATTTTTATCCCAAATCAACTTACCAATTGGAATGAGACCAGCACCCTTATTTTCTTCTAAGTTATTGTTAGTAAGCACTAAGTAGTTACTGCTTCCTGTATTTAATATTTCTAAATTATCAATGTCATTTTCTTTATTGAAAATATATTCTGCAATTTTTTCTGGTATCGTAATTTTTAGTGAAACAGTTCTTTCAAAGGTATTTGATGGTTTTAAAGATTCTTTAAAGAATGGTAAAATAGAAAATTTATTCGTATTTTCATAGCTACGTGGGGATGTATCAGCCGGAGGCTCTAAGTCTGTAGATGGAGCAGCTATATTTTTTTCACTTCTGCTATTACTTGTAGGTTGCACCATCAATTGGTCATAATTATAGTTTTCAAATTCTGGAGACACATTATTAGCAGTTGGATTATCTACAACTTTATTATTTTCACGATACTGGTTCAATTCGTCAAGTGATGCAGTATTCAGTAACTTATTAGTATCTTTTACTATATCATTTACGGTGGTATCAAGTTTCTCTTTTGTTAGTATTTCAGAAAATGTTAAATTGTTGTGATTAGTATATGTATCATGTTGTTTATTTAAAGAAATTGGTGGACCTTTTTTATGACCGAAAATAGCTGTCGTAAAATCAATAGTAGGAGCAGTTGGTGTTGCTACTATCCTTGCACTATGATAATTAATAGATTGTGGTGATTGTAAATTAGGGTTTAAATATTGACGTGATAGTTTTAGAGAATCTTCAGTAGGTGGTACATAGAGAGTGGACGAAGGTTTATAAGTTGTTGGTGCTAGATAAGTAAGAGATTGTTTTGAACTTCTTGGAAGTTTTGACGTAGAGTAGAACTGGCCTGATAATGTGGGCTCTGTTGGTGGTAAATATATTGAAGGACTATGAACTGTAGTCCTTATTTGTTTGTTAAGGAGTATGGGTCTATTGTAAGTATAAGGTCCATCTTGTGCTTCGGAATTACTACTTTCTATGGGTGGGCTAGTACTTGATACTTCAACAAGAATATTTTCTATACGATCATTTATTGGTCTATTATAACTGTATGGGGTTGGTTCGAGCACTAACCTAGCAGATTTTGACGGTCTCACAATCCATGTTTTAAAAGTTATTCTTGATTTAGGATTACCTGTACTCGATTTTTGAACAATTCTACTAAATTTTAACGTTTTACCTATTGGCGGAATAATATTTGAACTTACCAAATTTTGCTTAGCCTCTCTATCCACATATCCATTCGCAGCTCTAGGAAATTGAGGTACACTATTTGCCCGAACTTGTCCATTTGTATTGCCAATAAATGTCTGATGTTGATTTGTGCTCGTAATCTGATTAGATGGAACTGCATTATATTGGGATAATTGACGTCGCGATTCATTGTTTTGTATGTTTTGTGAAATTTGTTGTAAAACCGGCGTATTTCTCTGATAATGATTCTGTTGCTGACTATGCGAAGATTGTTTTATCCGGTTGTTTATATATTCTGCGTTTGTATTACGTGACAATTGCTCATTATCAGTATGTGATAAGATTTCTGAAAATCCTTTCTGAACAAGCTTAAGATTTTGTATTTGTGGTTGTAGTACTTGTACATCTCTGGGGGGTGCCGGTCCAATTGTATTCGATGACGAAGGTATGTATTGAGAACTGGGTGTCGATGCTGCGAACGTGAGATCTGCTGAATTAAACGAATTCTGCGCAAAGTTTCCTTGTCTCTGTTTAGCCGGAACATATACGTTACTAGGTAAACGCTCTGGTCCAGAGATAAGTGCGCCGTTTGGAAATAGTTGTCCCGAAGGTGGTTTGTAATCTTGCATTATAATGAGATTACTTTTCATTATAGTTTTATCATATGGATTTCGCAGAGGGTGCGTCAACATTTTCTTTATATCCTTCATAAGCTGAGGCCCTAACATCAGATTCCCAAATTTGTTTTTATTATCATTAAACAACTGCCGAGATTTATCACAATGAGCGTTCATCCACCAATCACACACCAAAACTTCCTGATTAAATAAAGTTCCATTAGGACATAGAAACGATTGGAATCCGTACGTTGAACCTAGAGTACAGACTTTGAAAACTTGACAGCCAGCTTCAATATCCGCATAGTATCCTGAAATTACAAAAGAAAGTTTTTTAACAAATGTTATCTTTTTTAACAAATATTATCTTTAATGTAATGTAATTGGTCTTTTCAAGAAGTTTTTTTAATAGGACAAATTATCATACTTGAAGTTAGACCATAGTGGGAAGTTTCTTGTTTTTTTATTTTTTTCTTCTTCTGTCAATATAAGCGTAGAGAGATTGCTTTGCTTAACTGGTCATACATGTGTCACATACGATTGCGCTATTTCTTATATCATGACAGTGTTTTTTATAAAAAGCATATCATGTTGCAAATACGTAAGTCAATCTACTTACTCCGTTCATATTATTGAATACTAGATAATACTAAAATCATAGCTTAGTGTGGGATGATAGTAGTTGTGTGCCAATAGCAAGTTTTGTAAAAACTATTATGTTAACCCAAATCGTCCAGGTTGCTAAAATATTTATTACCTGGACTTTTCCCCGAACAAGAAAAAGATGTTCTAGGAATGGCGTTTAGCGTGGGGTAGTCGGTTCCTGGTTTACCCGGGACCGCGAGTCTGATATCCCAGCCATGGCCGTTGTCGTATTCCGGTCTTCTAGAATTCTGCTGCTGGGAATACACCATTGTGGCGAAATATGCTGTAAAAACAGTTGAAGATGTTAAGAAATAAATACTTTTAATATAGATACGGTACATATTAATAATAATTACGCAATAGCGATATAACCAATTCTATTTAAATCGAGTAATTTTAAAATGGCTTCCTCGTTGGGTGTGTTGGTTGCAAGCGTAATTGCCAATCGAGAGGTCTTGGGTTCAAATCCCGGGAAGAACACTATTGGAGTTTTCTAAATTAGACTCTTCCAGTGACTCGGTGTCTGGAAATGTTACGAAGTTTAGTAAGTTTATACATGTTTATGTATATTTAAACGTATTTATAGAGATTTAGTGGTTTGTTAGTCGTTCGAATTCCAAGTCCGTTGGATAATCATGCAAGCGTAGCTGAACCAAATAAGTTTAGTATGTAAGGAGACATTGGCAGACATAAGAGGACATGTCATTCAAAAATTCCTTTTGGCAAAAAGAAACAAAACTTTATTCATAACCAACGCAGCATGCATATACATATTATATCTATAGATTCAAAAAAGCACAACGTACTTAGAAAATACACCATGATGTCATTTAAAAAATAGTGTGAGTTTAAAAAGCTCGTTAATTATTCTTATGGTAAAGCGTAAATCATTTATCAACATCCATTGAATTACAAAGTTGACAACAAATTGAATAGTTTAAAACGCATATTGAAATTCATCGATGTTACATCTTACGTATTGTGGTTCCTCATAATTATCTCGTGACGCAGGTACTGATGAATTAGCTGACATAACATAACGTTAAACTTTACCTAACAGCGCTTACATTCACATACAATTGTCTGCGGAGACAATTTCCTCCACAATGCCGGTATGTATTGCAAACTCGGTACATGCTATGATGGCAGTTCTCAGTGTTTTTGTCACTGACAGTAATGAGGTTTAAAAAACGAATCAACGACCCAAATGTTTGGTATCTCACGTTAGAGCCTATGTTTGTTTTGTTTCGTGTGTGTCGTTGAAATATTATTTATTTATTTATTGTACACCTGTACTTAATGTAAGGTTACAAAGGGCGGACTTAATGCCTGATGGCATTCTTTGCCAGTCAACCCAGGATGATGGTGAGAGTGTGCGGTAGGCACAACAAAGCCATTGGTAATATTTAATAGAAAATAGTTATAGTACATCGTATTAAGAGACGATGTGTTTTTTATAATGAGTTATGGTACTGTTGTTACAAGGGATTGAGATACTAATATAAACACTCACACTACTGACTACAAGTACTACTGACCATCTCGTTCAGGAGGACGTTGTGCAATATAATGCGGATATCATGGAACCTCCTATCCCTAAATGTTATTTCAATGATAACCGTGTGCACCGTGTGCCAAATGAAGACATAATTCCTAATAACTTTAAAAAGTTGTGAAAATTTTAGAATACATATCGTCATTTAACTGTCTCGTTGGTCGTGTTGGTTGCAAGTGTGATTTCCGATCGGGAGGTCCCGGGTTCGATTCCCTGTCCTGCCCTTAGCTTTCATGTCGTAGTAAATCTAAATAAAGTGTCCCTAAATAATATCCATCCATCGATTGGTTATGCTACGAATACTTCTACAACTGATCATGAATTCAAGTTTTTAATGAAGATAGAACGGATATAATCAACCATTATTTCTTTTATATTCAGTATGTCTTTGTGTCTATAGCTCCAACGATAGTGAATCTCATGTACAATTATTACAAAGTAATGACATATATAAAGCATATTTTTAACCAGTGAATCACATTTCACTATATATTCATATGTGAGGAGAATGTCCCTAAATAATATATGAGTAACTCTTTGATCGTTTTCGTTTCATACCAAATTGATATTACCAACGATTCCCTTTGAATTCGCTTCCGGTGTTTGGATCAGAGATATCTAAATCCTACAGTCTCTTTATACGGGTCGTTATCGTTCGATAACTGGACCGCTACATTTATACGATAAGATTCGCGTCTTGCTCAACAAGACAATGTTCAGTAAAACGGAAAGGGTGATCGGATCCGCAGGCAAAACATTCTGGGTTTGATCTTGACGTCCGTCCGGGCTGGACGTCTGTACAATGAATTTAAATGTCGGTGTCACCTTGAAAGGTTATATTCACTTGGCTTACTGGATTATAAGCATCAGCTTGATTCTTAGCGTCGCAATTGACGTCGATGAATATTTTAGCTTTACATAGGACTTATTAACTAATGACGGTTTGATGGTTTGCCTCGTTCATCTAATGCTTGTAAGCACGATTACTGAGCAAGAGATCCTAGGGTGGATACCCGAGTCGAGATCTATCTGGTAACGTTATTGGGTTATTTTACCAATTCCCAGTTGTAGCCAGGCGTATGTACTGGTGTGCGATGTATTATGACAATAAACTCACCTGTGTATAACAAACATTACATTTAACATCACTGGTGAAAAGTACTGCACTTGTTTGCCTAAACTTTCGCGAAAAAATAAGCGTAATATTATGTTATGAATACCTACTTAAGGTTCCTGAGTTGCACGGTTCATAACGTAAAGCGACTTAGTTTCTTAGTAGACTAGTTTAGATAAAGTGGTCCATCGTTATCATTATGTGGCATGTTCACAAATCGTTCCAAGTGTTTTCAAAAACTGGTCGGGCTGTTACGTAAAAGGTCGTCATCGATTCATTTCCATATCGCGATATAATGTAAGTATATTCCACTTTCATCTTGACGCGCTGCCAATGACGAATAGATTATAACAAATTTATTCTAACGAATATTATTCGTTTGTTTTAATGGTTTAGTTTTCGTAAGGCGGATCGTTTTTTGGAATTCGTGTTGTTGTATATGTACGTCGGGGGGCACAGTACTCGTTGAGACTCGTTTGATTAATCTGCTAATATTGAACCGTAGCCAAGTTTGATTCTCGTTAGTGGTAACAGATTCTTCTTCTTATTTTTCGTGAGTGATCGTGAGTAATCAGCCATCGTGTTGACAGGATTAGTCGCTATGTCCAGGGTGCGCCGGGCAGTATGTGTTTGTACGTGGTAACAGATATTTTTATGTTATTCACTGGTACTAACAAAAGGCGAGTTGTGTTAATGGTTTGAGTTTTAAGACCCCGAGGAATGTGCCAGATTGTGTAATTAGGTATGTATTGAATTTATGATTTTATAAGAAACGTAGCTTTAGCCTTAAATTACTTTAGAATCAAATCGTTTAATATTTTGTGTGTTTTATTATAGTATAGAGATCGGTTGAGCGTCGGGTAGGGAGTG
>DWEJ01001629.1:0-12671 GCA_018245835.1 Mysoria sejanus stolli | reverse complement strand
TACAGCTATTAGACACAAATGTAGTTACATAATACATCACTTCGCTACTTCGGTAACTGCGAGAGAACGCTCATACAATCGTCCACAAGTCGATTCATACGACACTAACGTAGTCAATAAACATTTGGATTCAACCTAAACTTGTGTAATAAACCCGTTTTGGGTAACAAATGAATTTATATGGCCCCCTTTCTGTGGTAAAGCCGGTGTGGAAGCATGTTATGTATGTAGCAGCATGTAGCGAAGGTGCTAATGACAAACAAACCCGGTGCGCGGTTCTCGTGTCACCGTACCCTGAGACAATGTTACTTGTACGTTTTTATTATAATAATCAATTTTTAAGCCTATTACTTTGCGAGTTGTATATTTTCAACGGGCCTTAAGCAAAAAACGAAGCGGAATAGTAGGGTACATATAAAAATGGGCGCGTGGTTGTAAAGTAGATTGTTAATGCTGCTTACTGTACCTGTTAAGTGTTTGTAAATGTGCTTGTTGTCTGAAGAAATTACATCGTGTACTGGGATATAGCATTAAAATTTAACAGCGCGTTGTGAACCGCGGTATTTCTAGATCATCTTTTCTATTAATGTGCATTATAATTCTGATTATTTTCACAGAATATTTATTTTTAATACAGTTCAATTTAGAAAGTCCTGGACCTAGGAGGGTGGATCCGATCAGAGAAGACTACTGTTCAGCACCAGACATCTAAAGGCTGATAGATGTCATACTGCACGACATAAATCAGGTGAGAGAGTATTTCTTGTTTTTTTTTTTGTTAAACACTGTATTGTAAACATAAATCACAAACATTTAGGAATTATTAAAATTAAGTATTATTAATTAAAAACATATTATATTACTCATAAGTCTCTTGATAAGGATGCCATAATATGCTTGTAATGTTCTATCGTATGTTCAAGAGTTTCTCATTATTTTCAATCTAACAGGGATCTTTTTTAATGTATGAACACACGGTAAATGGTGATCAGTAATGCTTCGTCGCTTTTCCCAATAGATCGGTGCGAAAAGAATTAAGTCCACCGAAATGTTTTAAAATTTAATACATATATTATAGGTATATATAACGTTATTAACAATTTGAGCGAGCTATGTTATTTTTCAAAAATTCCCCTTTTATTAAAAATAATAAAAATATCCTATACAATTAACACGAAACCATCTGATTTCAAATTAGTCAGAATACATATATTTTAAGATATATACAATACACTTTATTGAACGCTGAACGCAAAAAAATTAACAAGAAATAAAGAAAAAAACAGGAAACAATGCAAGCTGTACAGAAAGGTAGCGAGTGAACATACAGATGAATAGCATACAAAAGATGAAAATTAAGGTTTTAAATGTAAAAAAAGGATTATGTATTTAATTTTACATCTTAACAGAGAAAATATTCAAACTCATCATATAAATTTTTGTCAAATCCCAAGCTCCCTCCAGCAATCAGAGTCCGAAACTTCCGCATTGACAACTTCTAGTGCGTTAAGTCTTTGTTTATCGCGTTGTCTCAACTTTGACGTTAACTCAACTAATACGAATAAAAGAAATGGACAAGGACAGTGATATATCCACAGTCTTTACTTATACACGAAGGTTAAACATTTTATGGGTAAAGATTGAATTGATTAGCTTCAGTTGTAGGCACATTGGACTCATTTGGTTAGCTGTTAGTGTATTCGGCACAGCGACCGTTATTTCCATACCGGTAACAAATTGGACTGGTGCAATCTGATCGTAATTTGTTCATATGACATGAGCTCCGCTGTTATTTATGGCTCATTTTTAGTCGCTATTTATTGCCCGTTATTTATAGCGGGCGTTTTGTTACAGACACATGGTGACAAGTAGTAGCGCCATCTAGTGTGGAACTTGTGAGACGTCTCGGTAATAACATATTATCTACATATGTGTACCAGAGTTTGTAAGTAGCAAGCATTTACATAGTAAATATTACGAAAACATTAATGACGTTTAACTCGTTATTTTATGTAATACTTGTTATTTGTATAAAACGCCTCATCAGATGTACTTACACATTTTTTTATCTGTTGTACATAGATCCAATTATAAAATATACATATTTGCTATTAACGCAAGACTGACTTCGAAGCGTACATTTTTGTCATGGAGTCGTGGCGACCCTACTGAAAGCACTCAAAATGAATTACCATTAGTGCGGTCGCTAAAAAGTTGCTTTCGTCGCGAAACCTCGTACACGTGGCGCGGCTGTGGCTGTTACAGGCGTGTGGTGTGTTACGTGAAGCCTTTTAGATTCTTCTAGACTTAAAATGCAAAGTATAAAAGGAATTTTACCTATAGAATCAAGAGATGACATTGCTCTGAATAGCAATAGGTAGACTCGCCGAGATTTATTCTAATGATTTATTCTAATGATAGATGTATGTAGCTTGAAAATAATAACATCTGTTTTGTGACGTTTGATAGCCAAATGGAAAAAAATTGTAGTTACAAAATAACATAACTCAATGCATAATAATTATCACATATTGGGACTTTATGATGCCTAATATAATATAATAATTACATTTTTCATGTATTTCATATAGCGTCATCTCATCTCATAAGTCATCGCGTGTACTGTGGCAAACCGATAAGCCACATAAACATATATATCTTAAATAGATGGTATAAGGGAATTTTACAAGCAATCGTAGAATGAACCACTGCTCCCACGCACCACCGAACCAAGCGTACGTGCATGTACTTTCAAGCAATTGTTGTTAAAATACCTTGTTATATTGAGTCTGGATATGTGCCCGATGCATGGCAATAGCCTCACCACCTATTCAATAGTGGGACGTAAACGTAACCGGTGAAACGTGGGAATGTTGTATACTCCTCTGCATCTCTTCGGGGATTACAGGCGTGATGTTACGTTTTTTTATACCTTATTCTTTGTATTACGGATGAAGATGGCAGTTGTAAGCAACGTCACCTAACATCACGCCTGCAATCCCCGAAGAGGTTGGCGGAGGACAGTACACTTACACATTTCATTTACATTTACGTTTTCCTGCGAAATAGTAGGTGTGTCTATAGTTATTCACCAAGCATTAATCCAGAAGGCAATCAACGAATAGAAAGCAGGTACCAGTATAACATATGCAAGCGTATAAAAAAGTTTCCATGTCGACCCTTCTGTCGTTCCACTGTTGGAACATGGGTCTCCTCTCAGAAAGAGAGGGTTAAGGCCATACTCTACTATAATTACTGTAGTTCAAATAACAGTTCGTACCAAGTAATAGTACTAAGTAATAGTTTGTTCTACGCACTCTCTAGGTGCGGAAAATGGCGTTCTATAGCAAGCAAGTACAGTAAGCGAGGAAGTACTTTAGTTAAAAATGCCCAAAAGTATAGCAATACTTAATGTTAATAAATAATAATAATAATAGCATTAGGCTTACTACCTATTCCATAGTGGAACGTAAACGAAATTTGTGAAATGTGGGAGTGTTCTGCATTCTTCTACCTAGCTCTTCGCAGATTATAGGCGTGAAATTATGAAAACAATAACATTATCGTGAGTCGTATTTACATTCTTAATTACTAGCTATCCCAAAATAGATCAAACCGTGGCTATAAGGAGGGTTGTAAATCAATGCGACACCCAACACCGTCACTGGATTTCGCGCTATGCGACTAACGCCCTCTAGCGTCATCGCAGTCATTAACAACATTCCGGGCGCATCTATGCGTCATATTTTATCCGTTCGTCTTGTGACAACCCTGCACGTCACTTGGGTTGACTTTCAACTTGTTATTTATGAACATTCTTATGTCTGTATTTTATAATAGCAACAAAAAATTTCCTCTCGTTTATTATTAAACATTATTAACATAATAGATACATTTGTACGTGAAAGGAAATCTTTGTTTTTTAATAATAGGTATTGCGCACACGGAAGTAAGTAAGATTTAATGTAGTGTAAGTTTATATGGAGATAAAATAGTGTAGACTTTTACAATTAGGATGTAATATGTGTCACAAATAGATTAAATTGAATAAAAATAAAATATGCCTCGTACGTCGTGTTGGTTGCAGGTGCGACTGCCGATCGGGAGATCCGGGTTCGATTCCCGGGGTCGAACACTACAAAATTTTCTAATTTAGATTTTCTAGTAGTGGTTTGGAGTCTGGATATGTGCCTGATGCTAGGCAATAGACTCATCACCTATTCCATAGTGGGACGTAAACGTTACTGGTGAAACGTGGGAGTGTCTACCTCTGCCTACCTCTTCGGGTATTACAGGCGTAAAGTTACATTTTAAAATATTCATTACGTATATACGTTCCTATTGCCATTGTTAATCCGTTGTTACCTAATCAGTATTAGGAAGAGAATATTTGTAGATGTAACTCTTTGACGGACCAATCTCACGACTTATCAACTGGAAACGCGTCACCTAATATGAACGCGCGTTCATATTACATGCGTGTTATATTGACATCCGTGTCGCTTGTTTCATTCAGTAAAAAAAATATTTGTTAGTACATAATTGCAATATTTGAAATGCTACATATAAAAATAAAGTATTCCAAAAGACATTTGAAAGTAATTTATGATGTGATTATGAAGAGATAATTATTTCCTGTGAATTAAACTTACTTGTAAAAAATTGAAGAGTAGGTAGTGCAATGTTGTCATTACTAAATATAAGAGAAAAAGCGGTCATGTTCATATTACAAGTATTATATCATATTTTTTAATTTCATATTAAAAATAACATATAACTATGCTTATATGTATGTAATATCTAATGAAAGGAAAACAAGATCAGGACAAACATTACTCCACGCATATTTGTTCGTTTGGGTTAAACTATTATTTATTATTTGTACCTACTGCATACTGGATTGAATTACTTATAAAAATGCACTCACAAAAATTTATTGCTGTAGGAATTTCCATAAGGTTATAGAAAATGCTCGCGTCGGTATCTATCACGATTTACGGTCACAGCACATGGTATATAAACTTAATTATCGCCACCAGAACTGAGCTCTGTGGCCAATTGATATATTAGTAGCGATGCGCCCGACGGCAGTGCTAAAATGTATATTATGATTTTGTATTGTCACGTTATAATTCTCACCAGCAGTTTTTGTTTCGGGACTTGTTATACGAGTATATCAGATTAGCCTCATTCATGAAAATAAAATAACGTACTACAGTAATATGATAATATTATAAATTAGATGATAGACTAAAAAAATTCTCATCCATGTGAATGACACAAAGGAATCACATTTCAGTTTGGAACTAACGCAGATCTATAATTATATTTATTTAAGTATATTAAATTTATTTTAAACTAAGTTTTGTTAATTTTGGTTCGTACTTAAGTAATTAAATTTATACGGGCCGCATGGGTGTTCGATTACCATCTAAGACCTAGTTTCTGGGTTTATAGTCATTTATAAATATAATTGTGTGTTTAAAAATGCACAGTAATCGAAAGTTTACTGTATTGTTTGTAATAAATAATTTATAAGAGGTTTCATAAAGTGTTCATTATCGTTGTTTTTCAAATTTTGTTCAACATACAAAAACAATAACGCTATGAGCTTGTGTACTATGTTAGATTTAATGCTTGTGAAAAAGGTCAGATGAAAAAAATAAAGCAGCTGTATAATGCGAATATTGGGAGATATCATCAGTGCGGAGTGGGGCGAAGACTCTCCCCTCTCAAGATAGGTTAACTTGGTCAAGCGAGTAAGTCAGATATCGGCCGATGAGGGAGTCAGAATTTTCCAATATCGGCGCGCCTATGTAGAGTGATATATTTAAAAGAAGCTGGTCAGGTCAGATCTGTAGAGCCAGATATATTTGGCACTCGAGACTCTACCTGCTCAGTAATAGATCTGGCGTGAGAATATAATGAATTATACCCAGTATAGCCTTAAAACAAATTTTACCAAGTAGATAATAGCAGTATTAGTTAGGTTTAATAAGTAAGATAGTTGTATGACCATGACTGGTAGAATATATTAGTCTAGTCTCTATGCTATCTACAAGATGTGTTTATGTTATGTGCGGGTATCTTACAAAAAAATGCCTCCATCGTAAAATTTGCTTCAATACATTGTGTGAAAGAAAAACCGCGCGTGGAGCGCTGAATGGCAATGAAGTTCCCGCGCGGGGTTCACGCTCTATTAATGTAATAATTATGTTAACCACATACCTTGGCGCTAGTACATAATTGTAAACAATTTTTTTCAATGAATTATATTACAATAATAACGATATTTTATTCAAAACTTTTAATTCATTCTTACTTGGTTTCAAAACTTATTTTTCAAACATCTAACTGCTTATTAGTCATTCAGTTAGTATAAAATAAAAAAAAAAACATATGGAACTTCTAAGGATTCATTGAGAAATAGAACCAGTTTTCATAACACAGGCTCGAGAAAAACTCTATTATTTGTGTTATATATATATATATATATATCATAAAATGTCTTTAGGAATTTAAATTTAATTCATATATTAACTGTTGCACGCCTACTGCGTTGAGCGGAAGTAAAAAACTAAATAAATATTTAAATATTTCTTATGAAGTCTTGGTGAATTTTATAATCTATGAGTAACGTTCGTCCCCGTTCAGAAATAGGCTGCATTATAGTTTGCAAATAAACAATACCTTAAAAGAGAAGAGATGCACTGTTTTTCCAATGTGTTACAGCCTGGCCATAAATTATTGTCTCTGCATAATATGTTGTATAGTATATAGAAGAATACTATGCATACGGTCGAATGTTTCAGAAATTACCCGATAAACTGTTTAAATGCATCAATAAATTTACACATAAATATTTATTTGAAAGTTCGAGCGCTCTGTTGTCGTTTCTTAAATGGTCGACGGTAAGTCTCCGTAGCTGGCAATGAAACGTTTATTCAAGTAAAACTTATCTAAGGTTCATAATATATTATCTAATCTAATCTTATATAAAATTAAACTATTGTAGCAGTACTGTATGTAGAGTAGACACCGTACTTAATGTACCAACGTGATATACACTACAAGGTATATTCAAACTTCGAAGGTATGTTCGTTATGTGGCGGAGTGGAAGTACACATAAAATTCACGTAAATATTTGTAAATGTCAGCACAAGACTCGAATTCCCATGGAGCTTGGTCCGCCGACCAGAATTTATGCGGTACATTAGCGAGGTCCGCCGATTTACGAGCGCTGCCCGAAATTATTATGCAGTCTGTTTAATATCGTAATGCGCCCGCGACCCGTCGGCCGCCATTTGCATTTTCCATTTTCAAAATTGTAATTCCTCGCCGCTCCCAAGCGAGCGTGCCATGCGCTTCCAACCTTAACTCGTTACTTGTACTTCATTTTGTCGATAGCAAACATGAAGTGTGTTGTTTAATGGTTACATATAATGTTAACAAAATGTCGTTCGCAATTTAATTTCGCATGTGCCGTTATATCGGTTTAATATGAAAGCCGCTAATTGGAATAGCATTTTAATGCGTTGTCAATTTTGCTAGTTATTTCATTAGTACATCACAAGCAGACCTACTTGAGTGAGCATAATTTATTACTAAGACTTGTAATTGATACAATTCTATTTCAAACCTATTTATATTATAATTATTAACAGGAGTTTTGACCATCCGTAGAATTTCCAGAAATTGAAAATGAGGAAATTATTGCGGTGCATTGTTTGTGCGTTTTGTTTACTCTGTGCAGACAAACCTTACTACTTTGCTTGTGCGTGGGCTTCATATTGTTATTTGTCAGTAGTCAGCTTTATTTGGCGATACAACTCACTGATTTGAAATTTGTTTTGTCCGGACTTTAGTATGAACGTAACATAACACCCGTAATCTTGAAAAACGTAGACAGAGTACTAAACTTTACGTTACAGAATGAGTTACAGTTACGTTTACGTTCCGTCAACAAATAGGTTTTCAGCCTACTGTCATACAACGAGCGCAAATCAAGGCTCCGATCCATAATATCTAAAAATTACTACTAGAAAATGAGAGTCCCAATACCCATAAGTATTTCTAAGGACTTCTCGATCGTTAGTCGTGTTTCAATTGACCAATGAGGCAGTTATCCATATGTGTATATACCTTTATACTTTAGTATTAAATACACGTAAGTACAAAGTGCTAACCTGTAGAATTAGATATAATAAGACAAAATTTCAATTAGGACTGGCTATTAGCTGTAACGCCCTTTGGCCGTCCAGATCCTCCAACCCCGAAAATAACTGACCTCCGGCAGCTTCAAAGTTGTTTATTAATAGACAAATTAGTGTAATGTGTTGCATAGAGCTCGATTATTGTGCCTTTGAATTAACGCAGACGCGCGCGCCGCGCTGGCGGACGCGTAATGGAAGCGTCGTGCAGGGTTGCGTTCGTGCGAGAACATAATTATTGCTGGAACGTAACATCACGCCTATGTTCACGTTTCACTGGTTACGTTCACGTCCCACCATGGAACACCTTCTATTTGTATGACTCCACTGCTTATGAGTTCATATTTTAAACTGTACTAATTTTAAAATTGATATTAGTCTTAATTAAGTGCATATCAGTGCTAAATCTTTAAACAATCCGCGAATAAAAGTTAGATACACTGTTTTATCACTTAAGGACGGTATAAAGTATACAGGAATTAAACTCCACGATACCTACTAATTTTCATCTAAAATCACTGAGCATCTTGTGACCGAAGTAAGTTTATCTTATAGCAAAAACACGCATTCTTATAAGATTAATAACCATACATGGACGATTTTAGATAGTGATATAAATAGGTACATAATTGAATTAATTAAAATGGAAATTTGTTGTGATATTTAAAAAATGCTTTGTTTAATATAATTATTAAAATATAGTTATTTAAGGTACGATTATTGTTAAGTTTTACATATATTATGAAACGTAACAGTACGCCTGTAATTCGCGTGAAGGTAGGCAGAGGAGTATAGTACACTCCCATGTTTCTTTACTTTTCATCAAACTATGTGATGGGTGGTGATCTTATTGTCATACACCGGGCGCATATACAGACTCCGATCCACTACTAGGTCTAAATTTGAAAATTCTTATAGTGCCCGACCCAGGATTTGCACCCAGGACTTCCCGATCGGCTGAAGCCCTTATAATCTATGTATATTACCAACGTCAACGGAAATCACATGTATTACACATGTGACTTCCACGTTGTTATGTACATGTATTAATTTGTTAGTCGATAGGTTACATACAAGTCGGCGGTAGCTATTTGGCGGCGAGGACGAGCGAAAACTGCGCGGCCAATTTAGAAAATTTCCTATTGGTTCTTTACAAAATAAATATTAATTACACGATTAGTATTGCAAATGTTTAAATTCCAGTTATTGTAAAGAATCAAACGCTGTCAGCTTCAAGCAACATACTCAATCAATACTCATTGAAATATAAAACACGAAAGTATTAATAATATCTATAAATATATCTAAATATAAAAAGATCAACATCCGAATTAAACCTCAAAAATAGCAAAAAAATCCGTATTCTTGAATCTGAAATATGTCGATCCACTTCCGAATTAATTGCAATGATGTCAGACATATTTATTTGCCATTTTATTTATAAATTATTAATATTATTGCCATTTTATTTATAAATTATTAATTTTATCTATAACATTTGCTTTCAGGATGGACTACATGATTTAACGGTAAAAATCATTACGAAATATATTGACAGCGTGCTGAAACAGGCAGTTATATGATAAGAAAGTATTTCGTTATCGAAATATATTGTTGTTGATGTAATGTTGTTATCAGCAGCCCTAAGTAACAGCGATCGGGCGATACGCCAGATACCGATCCGCGGAGAGCCGTGGCGCCACTTGCCAGCGCTCGAGTGGCGCACGTTGCCCTAGGTCGGCGCTGGCCTTTGTGCCTCGCTGCCAACTCACCACGCCCTGCTCTTTCTCAAACACTACTGACTCTACATCACTCTACAATCTCTACTAGTCCATTTTCTACAAGTATCAGAAATCGCTCTGAACAATCTATTTATTAATAATATCTTTGTTAATTTTTCTTATATTAATACCAATTGTTCGTTATATGCACTCTCTCAAGTCCATTTTGAACTGGTAGTTAGACATCCATTATACGCGTAGTATTTTGCGTTTCAAACGCAAGTAACAGATGTTGTCTTTAAATTGTAGTAAAAAAGTGTACATTTTACTTAAAACATTGTATACTATTAGTAAATAACTGGAGTCGTACTAAAAACTGTATTTATTATATTTACCAGTAATATTACATATGTAGATATGTATTTACATAAAAATAATTTAATTTTTATATTATGTAAGATTTATTAAAATGTTGTATTGTATTATGTAATATGTTATTAGTGATTAGAGGACAATAATTTAAGTAAATTGTTACTTTCTAAAAAGTTAATTAATAGATGATAGATGATATAGCCATATACTTTCGTAATCCTATCATATCCGATATGGTCTAGTGGCTAGGATACCTGGCTCTCACCCAGGAGGCTCGGGTTCGATTCCCGGTATCGGAATAACATTTTTATGTTTTAAGCAAGCTCGTTTTTAATTTTCTTTATCCCTTTTTATTTGGGTATTTAACAAAAAAAATGTAAAAAATCGTTTTAAATTTACCATTTGGCAGATTTTTTACCAACCTTGACATTCGCTTGTTCCAATGGTTTCAGTTCCCACACCAAGGACTATACGGATTGCAGGGTTTTTGTCGAACGATTTATTATCTGAACAATAAAACCGAACCTTATTGACATTTACGCAAAGTTTACTTTTCACTGTCTCTTGGACACAAAATGACTGGTACTTCAGTGTTCAGTCCACCCGTGTTATTTTGTATTATGATCTTAATCACATTGTCACAGAGTTTATTTTTTATTAGCAACGGCTGGTGGCACTCGAGCCGGTCGCATATGGCGTCAAGTGGCCAGCATCAGGTGCAACCTCTTCAGCGAGCCTCGCACTTTAAACTTTCTGTTTTTGAACAGCCGATGTGTCACAGAGACACCGCTTGTTACTAGGGATACGGACTTCTTATTGTAAACAGTGTGTAGTGATTAATTATTGTAAAAATTAATGATTATATTGACGGCGTTGCACGTTTTGAGGACAAGTATTGACACATAATATAACACCGCGCCTGTAATCAACGAAACGGTAAGCAGAGGAGTGTAGTATACGCCCACATGATACCAGATAACATCCCAATGTGGAATAGCTGATAAGTATAAAATTAAAATTTAAATAAAATATATAAATAAAATAATTTAGACTCCAAACTACTGGTAGAAATTTCTATTTCGAAAAATCTAATAATTCCCGACTTCGACCGACCGAGCAGTCACGCTTGCAACTACTCGAGCAATATGTGTATTTATATTGATTGTATATTAAAATAAATAATAATATTTTAAAATAATTAATATACGTACTACTTTTCTAGTCCATGGCTGGACGTACATATGTACGTCCAGCCATGGACATGGTGTAACAAGCAAAAACAGATATACCTACATTTCTAAATAAATACATACTAATACTGAACATGATGTTACATCTAAACATTGAACAAATACTGCTGTTAATTTAACAGATTTCTCTCGATTGAGAATCGTACCCACGACCGTCGGCTCAGCAGTCAGTTTCTCTAATCACTGGATTGATGGACCATGTTTCAAAGTCAAACCCCTAATTATCTGTCGCTGATAAACAAGGAATTTAGAGCAGGCCACTAATGTTTTCTATCAATTAAACCACGGACGGCATGATGCTCGATAGATAAAATACCTTTGTGCTTATATCAAAATTTGCATTCAAAGGTTGCATTCAGTGTTCAGTGACAGATCAAGATTGTCAAATACATAATATGAAATAGTTAAGAGTTGTTTTATTAACTTTTATATTGTAGTTATATTATTGTATTGTTATACAATGACGTAGCTTAAATCTACTATACTAATAATCTTCCATCAATTTTTCAGCTTACAGATAAATTTCTTCTGTTATTTGTCATTTACTAAATTTACATTGCATTGAAGGTAATCCGGATGCAGTTCTCGAAACAGCTCAGCAAGAATTTATCTTTCATGATTGCTGGCAATAACCATCAATTAGCATCAATATAGATCTTATCTGCAATCTAGTTCACGGATCGGCCGTCCCCATAACGCCTGGCAAAAACTGCTGCGCGTGCCAACGCCATCTGTTGGCCGATTAGATAAGCGCGTACGGGACCGTTAAGCGATACATTTAGTGAAATATTGGGTGTTCGGTTTCAACTTTTGCATTCTATTTATTTATCTGGTAATCTTTACTTATTAATTTAAAAAAAATATATTTAAACTTGTGTATAATTTTCATTAAAAGTAAAGACTAAAAATAAGGCTCTTAGTATGGCGGTATGTACATGTACATGATGTTTTAATGAGTCACAATGAGAGTAATTTTGAATGAATATTTTGTTCCGCTGTCTTAAGAAAGTATTTCGATAATGTATAATTGAATGTAACTTCGTAACTTCACGCCTGTAATCCCGGAAGAGGTAGGCAGAGGAATGCAGAATATTCCCACGTTTCACCAGTTACGTTT
>DWEJ01001628.1:0-12671 GCA_018245835.1 Mysoria sejanus stolli | reverse complement strand
CTATTGGATTCAAACTAAGATTCATCTAAGTGAAAATGTAGTAGTTAATCGCAGTTAGACTTGTATCAGATAGACTTATCCCTATTCCATAGTGAGATGTTAATGTAGCTGGTGAAACGTGGAAGAGTATGCCTGCCCAAAATACCTTCGGGATCACAGGCGTGATGTTACTTTTAAATTAACCGATTTAATACAAGCGTGTTCATATGTTGCACAAATGACAAATATATCCGCGTACGGGAAGCGATGTTCTATTGTAATTTACACACAGTGTTAAATCGTATTTTGTATTTCATACGACTCACGTCAGATATCGACCTTGGAGGCTGATTTAATTAACGCTAGCTGTCTAATGTGTCAGTAAACAGGGATTTTACGTTGATTGTGTTGACAGGGCAACACAGAGACATTTGTGCATCCCATTGGACAACGCATAATTCTTTTTAACCTAACATCACGCCTGAAATCCCCGAAGAAGTAGGTAGAGCCATGTAGTACACTCCCACGTTTCAACAGTTACGTGGTGAGCCTATTGCTACCGGGCACCGGGCACATAAACAGACTCCGAACCACCACTAGAAAATGTAAATTAGAAGAATGTAATAGTGCCCGATCCAGAATTTGAACCCAGAACCCCTCGATCGGCAGTCCTCCTTCAACCAACTGCAGTTCCGTAACACGTACCGAATTGCTTTGCATTAGGTACTCTGTTCGTACACGTGCCAGTGATTGCTCCATTGCAGCAGCGTTCAACATAAAGATGATGATGAAAAGAAAGCGTGGCAGGTGTTAAGGATAGACATATGTGGCACCCGCTCTCTGTGTGCTCTCTGCCTATCCCATATAGAACCTGCCTCGTACAACGCGCCCTCAGCCGCCGTACCAGTCGTACGTCGCTTCTGGCATGTGGCTGGAAGTGGAGGCAGCAGAACAGGAGAACAAGGTTTAAACGCAACCTAACCTCTGCTAAAGAACCTCACGGAACAATTACCAAGTCTTGTGTTACATCTTACAAGAATCGAACACACGCTTACTAGTAAAAATACTCCAAACTCGTCGTTACTCTTGCAGCGGTTAATTATGTCAGAACGATCTGGAAGAATATTCAACATATAATATGTAATTATTAACCGTTTAACTTTAAGTAAATGTTCGCAGTACTAATGTATCGACTATTCAAACAGAAGATAATAGTCTTACTGATGCCATGTGAGGCCCCGCGCTATAATACGCCTGTGACTGTACAAAATAGCCTAATGTCTAATGGCTACGTGGCCTTCTCTGACCTGTCCATTACTGCTTACGCAACGTCGACCACCGTGTCTCATTCCTGCTGTGCTCACATGAGGCTTGCGCCTTGCCTATGCAGTAATGTAGCGCAGTAATGTAGCGCAGTAGCGTAGCGCAGTAATGTAGCGCAGTAGCGTAGCGCAGTAATGTAGCGCATGTCCAAATTGTATATGAGAAATATGTATTTCATCTTTCACTGCTACAATGTGTTTTTGTCCTTCAAATTTACTGTATAAATACAAATATACGTATGTATCTGAATTGTGAAGGTACTTCGCCGGTGTTGTTTTAATTTTTGTATAGATAGTAATCGAAAAAATCTAATAAAATATAATCGATTAAGAATTACATAATCTAATAAAATAAAGCTCTGTTTTATTGGTTTCATGTGATAGATTCAGCAGAAAACCACAAGTAAAATGGATAAAGTGATAAATTGCTTGTTGCGTCACACACCTGCAGTTGTTCTTCGTCAACGTTGGACTCAGCGTGGTTCAGAGTGTCGTCCTTGAGCAGGCTGCCGGGCGCGGGCCCGGGCGGCTGCTGCGCCACGGGCGCCGCCGCGGAGGGCGCCGGCGGCGGCGCGTGCAGCGCGTGAGCGTTGTGCACGGGCAACGGCTCGTCCTGCAAAAAAAGGCAAAAGGTGTAAAGAAGCGCCATCATACAATCCTTTCCATTAGAGGCGGAGAGGTTCGGCAGGAGCTCATGTTTACAGGCGTGAAGTTACCCTACGTCTCATTAAACGTATATAATAACTGGTTAAAAGTGAACGTTATAATAAAATATTCCCCTGCCTATCTTTTAAGGGAAAAAACACGCGTAATGTTACGTTGTGTTAAAAAAGTAAACAAATCTTTCACTGAAAATTTAACGTTATAGCAAGTATAAAATTATCATTAGCAGTCATAAAAACGAACAGAGCGTCATTCAGTCATTTTAAAGTTAAAATATCTCTGAATTATCAAAAATATATGACTTTGTCCGTGCCGTCAATGATTGCACCAATATGTATACAGCATACATATTTAGCGTGTATTGCCACAACTGCACAACACGGCGCATATTTATATTAAAGCTGTCAAATATTCAGCATCCATTTATTTGAGAAGACAGACAGGCAACGCAGTGTCTTCGCCAGTTCAAAGCGTGTAAAAATTAACTTTCCGGAACCTCTGTTTGCCATTTAGAAGTAAACAAAAGCTCAGTATTCCGGCCACGTGCAGCACCAAGTGGCGAAATGAGTTTCTCGCATTCACAATGAGGGGTCCGCGGTTCATGGTAATGAATATAATGAGTTAATGTATTTAGCGCTTAAATTATTCCGCATGCAGATAAATATAATATCTTCCTAACAGAAATAGCATACATAGTAAATACTTACTCTTAAGTTTTATCGATTGTTTCCTTGACTATAGGTATACTTATTAAAATGGTTCCGTTTTATATGATCTGTAAGTTTGCGACCTCGGTGTCCGACATGAGCCCTCGTCGGACACCATGCTGTGGTAAAACGACACTAAACCCTATTTTTCTGTGTTCGTTAGGATCCGTCCTGGATAGCTACCATATTCTCAGCGGAATTATACAGCAACATGATTCAATATAATATGTAACATCACGTCTGTAATCCTGAAGAGGTTCACAGAGGGTGTAGTCGAATATCACGTTTCATCATTACTTTCACGTCTATTGCCATATACCGGGCAATCCGCGCATCCGCGACCTAACACTACAAAACCAGGATTTCAACCCTGGACTTCTCGATCGGAAGTCGAACTCAATGAAGTGTTCCGGCTTAACGCCTAAAAGACAGTATTGTTTTAATTCTTACTATTCCTATGCCTCGAGTTATATATTAAGTTTTCAGTTCGAGCTTTTAGTTTTGTGAGTTTCAAAGTAAACCTTTGTTTCTTCTGATGCGTATAATACTGACATGGAGAGGAGGAAAACCCGAAGAATCTGTCTGCTGGTCCCTCCGATCAATTAGGGACTCGAAACCAGATGGTATCGTTAATCCCTGGCTTGACGGACTATTCTGCCAAATGGGAAGAAATCCTTTGGTATGGAAGAACTGCGAGAGTCTATAACGTTTTATCCTTGCGGGCTTTGCGTGGTTGTGGCTGATCATTAACTGAAAATAATAATTTGTGTTAATTAATAATGAAAAGACAAATACATAACATCGTCATTGCCAACAATGATAAATCTGTCGTTCATAAGAAAACCTTTTCAATTACGATACATAACAGTCCCGTGTTAGCAGAGTCAAAATACTCAAACCGCAAGACACGTGCGTGAAGCTGCCACGTAGCGGGTAAAATAATGTGTTTGCCGTTTCACAATCAGCTGTCTACGGCAAGGAGCGCGATCATTCTAATGAGTATGTGTTTGATAATCACTTCATACACCGCCGCTGCTGCGACGCTTCTAACATAATATTATGTTATATACTATTATTTTCTATCGCTAGTTTTTGTGATTATTTTAGAAATATTACAAATATCATCGTCATAAACCTATGTAGGTTCAATGCTGGTTGTGTGCAGCTTAAGCGGCTCGTCGGCATTTAGCAGTTCCTTAATAGGCTGCTCTATATCGCGATTACCGGTCTTCTGCGTATTTGTAACTATTGCAACAGTTTCAGCTTCAGTCACAGGAAAAACAACCTCAACTGCTCCAGACTACCCTCTTCACTACGTTCGACTTTTCCCTGCCTACGCCACTATCCATTAGACAATTTTTTTGCAAGTAGTGTGGCTCAAACAAAAAATCAAACTTGTGTTTACTTACATATTAAGAGAAATGCCTGCCTCGTTGGTTGTCTTGGTAGGCGCGCCTGCCGGCCGAGAGATACTGGGTTCAACCCGGGTCAAGAACTACATAATTTTCCATCATAGATTTTCTAGTAGTGGGCTCGGAGTCTGTATACGTGGCCCGTGAACGGTAATAGACTCACCACCTTTTCAATAGTAGGATTCCATAAACATGATTGGTAAAACCCGGGAGTGTTCTATATTCTTCTGCGTACCTCTTCAGGGATTACAAGCGTGGTATTACGTTATTAAGAGAAATCATTATTACCACCCCGCTATTGATTGTTTGTTCAAGCTACAGTTCACCACTTTAAAATATTACAAATTAATTAAATTGTCGGTGGAATATAACAATATTGATGTAGACGAGCAACTTCCTCATATTATTTCAGTATAATTAAATGAGTAAATGAATATTTGTTCAATATATTACAAGGTAGTTGTAAAGGGCGAAGCACGTGGCGGTAAGCAGTGGAAATCATAATCTGATGTTAATTAAAGTAATAAACAAGGTCAGTATTGTTTCACGTAATTAAGTTAACTTAGTTAATGTGTTTCGTTTAATGAAATAGTAGTGGCAACGTGTGGCGCAAACAGCGCTGCATCGAGCGTGTTTGGGCGTTGAGGTGTTTCGATTAACCAAAAGTGTTTTTTAGGTTGAAAGCCAGTCGGTAACAAATGTATCTCTAATCCAAATAAGAACCAATAATATACCGGAATGCATGTGAATTCCTTATGTTTGATCCTTAAGTTTAGTACGTCACTGTGACATAAGCGAACAATATTGAGTCCTCTCCTATTGCCCATATATGTTTCAAATATACTGTAAATCATTTTTATTTTTATGGCAATAAATATATATTATTATTATTATTATTACATTTTAAGAAGATTTGTGAAATATCACGTAGACAATTTTTAAATAAAATTTTGAAACGTGCGTTGGAACTTCGTATGTGGGTGATTTTTAATGGTAAGATCAATATTGACGTCATTTATAGTGTTTTACAATTAAATGTTTTATTAATTTCCACTCTAATTCTATTATTCGCTAACAGGTGTGACGTCTGCCAAGCCGCACTTGGCCAGCGTGGCAGACCATGTCCATACCCTCTCATTGCGAGAGGTGAACCCTTTTCCAGCTGTGGAACAATAAAAGGGTTTGAAATAAAAATTCTATGCGATCAGTTCAATCTGTCACTTCTGTCGTGGTAACTTCATTAAAGCCCAACAAAATGTTTTCAACGGAAATATATTTGTAATAAAAGTATTCACTTTTCGATTTAATTTATCAATGTACATTCAATGACACAGAGTGAAATGTGTTTGTGTTTGTTTAAAATATACACTTATATTGGATACTGTTTTGGTGAGTTCTGCGTTTACTTATGTAGTAAAATTACATAAATGTTCCAATTCTGTCAGTAGTCAGCGTAGTCAGTACGTTAGACTGCAGCACACAATGCCACGCACAAATGCACGGCGGCGAGCGCCGGCCGCGGCTCTACAGTATCGTCAGTATTTAGACTACCCTTCCGTGCACACAAAGAACGGAGATATGGGATGTGAGCCAATTTACTGAAATGCGTAGTATTGCAATAACGCCGCGAATTGCGCAACGAATATCTGAAGATTTACTGCATTATTTTTGTTTGTGCATTTATCGCACGCAACAAAAATTGCGCTTTAAAGAAATGCGAAATTAAATATTCCCTGTTAATTTTACGCGTTCGAATAGCTTGATGCTGTGTAACTCGTATGTACGTAACATCACTTCTGTAATCCCCGAAGAGGTAGGCAGAGCAGTGTTTCCCCAGTGACGTTTACACCATGGAATAGGGTAAGGGGTGTTGGATATGTTAAATGCCATATATGTGATTGTATCGTTATCGTATATCTGATGCGTTTCTTCTACATTAATGACTCATAAACATAAAACATGAAACACAAACGGGCACCAATGATGCAGACTGCACATGTAGCAGTTTTATTAATGCTTTAATCCCCGCATCCATCGCAGTATAGGCTGAAGAACTAGGTTCCATTCTCATCAACCGGATTCATGGCGCTCTTCCGCGTTTCTTTTTTTGCTACGAGTGTGTTATATTTGAAGTATTCTGTTCTGTTCTGAAGTTCTGAAGTATTACCAGAGTGCTGTGATATGGGGTAGGTAGTTCAAGAGATCCCTGGTGTAAGCTTTACTCCTGAGCCGGTACAAGACCGCACATTTTCATATTCGATGTTGACCACTTGCCATCAGGGGTCACGTTGACCGTTTGCCAGGTTAAATATATAAAAAACCATAACATCAAAAATTAATATGACCGTACGACCATTAGAACATAAATACAAAGTAACACTGACAAAAGCCGTAGCCGTCCTCGTATAGATGGTGTTGTACCAGGGATAATAAGTCTTAACTCCACCAGAACCAACTTATAAGGCTATCGTCGTCTATCAAACCGTACCGCAACTGTCAAACTCGGGCAAAACACCACCATCTAATTTCAAGTTCACTTTATTTCAACTTCAATTATAATTTAATAATTAATCATTTATGTACACAAATATATTAATTAATAAATTCAATAAGAATCTTATAATTTTAAATATATACTCCCAGCTTCAATTTAAGTAAAAAAACATGAAAAACAGATACAACGAAAGCCTACAACCAAGTTCCGTGGCCTGCCGGATAATTTACATCCGCGCAAAATTCCAATTCCTGCCTTCGCAACACATTCACACAGAAATTGTGCCATCGTTATTATCCCCATAACTGCGTTGTCTATTGTTGCTAATTGTTTTGGTTATAAATTTAACCATAAATAGCTGTGGGTTCATTCAGTTAACTGAATTAGCAGCGGCTGGGTTTAACTACTAAATAAAATTTCAGAGACGCACTTTAAAACATAATTGATGTGTACCTATACTTTGGGAAAATGTCATAAAGGTTGGAGTGGCTATCGTATTTTCATTTGTAAAGAACTAATAATATGACGTAATATGACGTTAACTGAATAAACTTAATGAACGTTAACGCTAAATTATTCGGAAGGCCCAGGACCGGATGGAATGGCGCAGATTAGGGGAGGCCTATGTCAAGCAGTTCAATTCCCGGGTCGAGCACTATGCAATCGGTTTATTTTAGATATTCTGGTAGTGGTTCGCCATCTGGATACATATCCAGATTCCGATCCTATTGATGCGTATCATCTATTCCATAGTGGGACGTTAACGTGACTGCTGAAACGTGGTCGTGTTCTACACTCTTTAGGATTATGGACGTAATGTTACGTTTAATGAATATTATGCATATTATAACATCCACGATGGAAACGTCATTTTGATTTGGCATCTTTTGTAAATATAAAATGTATTTAATACTATAAATGTTATTTATACATTGGTAATACAAGAGTTAATTAAACAATGATATTGATCGTAAATGTTTATAATGTATCTAATTAATCTATCGGAGACTAATGGATGGACGTGAAACAAAGTTTGCAATAAATCCGCACAATTGTAATGTATTTATAACGCGGTTATGACTCCGCTATCTATTGTCGCTAATCATCCAGTTAACTTGTTCGAGTATAAATTTGCCAGTAAATGACTCTGCGGTTCATTTTGTGAAGCGATTCGACGGCGACTGCTGCGTGTAAGTGTTATTTAAATGCGAATTGAGATTCTTGGAATGAGAGCGCGACTTATGCGTTTTACGTTTTACAAGCGACGATAAAGTATAGGTATACTGCACATGTTCTTTTTCTGAATAAAATGATGAAATTAATTTCTCGTTCACAATAATATTATTACCCTTTAACGTTACAGCGTAAAGCCCGGCGATATTATTATTATTGCATAATTAACATCTAATTATAATATTTTAATTACTGATCGCTTGCCCTGAATTTATATCAAATAAGTTGTTTATTTTATACATGCCTATGGAGGTATTTATAGAAATGAATAATCTACTTTTTCGCAGTTTCCTACTAAATCGGAACACGAGCTCAACTTGTAAGTTCCGGCAATAAGTTCCAACTCGACTATTTAATTTTTCCTTTTCTGCTTTATATATCGCTATTATAGCATTTCATTCATGGCTAGATCAACAATATAATCATCTAGTTGTTTGTTCACTAATTACACACACTTTAAGGAATTATTTCGGTCCGCAGTAGCTGAGAATCCATCCATCCAAGCGTCGTTGGTGCACAAGTTAGATAAGAGTCTAGAACAACGTCCCGTCTTTGTTCATAATAAATATTACCTTAGCATAAAAGAGCTTAGAACGAAAAGGATTATGGTCATAGTCTAACACTTACCTTAGAGCGTATTGATTGAATTCATGACATGTCGAATATATGTTATGTAATACGAATATCTAATATTAAATGTGTTGAGTATTTCATAACACCGCATGTGTTCATAAATTGGTGCGATCGCAACCTGCATCGGTGCGGTTAGAATGGTGTTATCTATTGTCGCTAATCATCGGGTCAATTCGTTTGATTATAAATTTGTTGGTGAATGATTGTGTGGTTTATTTTGTTAACTGAATCATGGTCAGCTGCGTGTATGACTGCGCGTATGAGTAACCTTATTAAAACTTGTATTGTGTTGTTCCTCACAATGGTTATTGGATTGTTGGGTCCTTGAACATATGGAATTTTATTTGTAAAACTGAAAATTTTTAGGCAAGTAAATATTAACACACGGATTAATGTTTATGTTTCGATCAATTTGTACTCTAGAAATCCAACAGTTACAAAAGAGCACTGCGCCCCAAGCGTTGCATTCAAAGGCCCAAAATAGAATAAAGTACTATTATAAATTTTTTTTTATCTTATCATATACTTTTTTTGTAAAGAAGTAAATAACTTTTTCAACAATGTGACAGCGCCAATGTATGGCAAGTTAATATTAACAATCGCTCATTTCGTCAATGCATTGTCACGTTTACGTCACAAGCCAGCAGCTCGCTGTACAATTCCTCATAAATCCGCCGTGAACGAGGAGCTCTCAAGTGTGCACTCGCTAAGGACTTTAACCGAGTGCCCTCTTCATCAATTGCCTGTTGTGCTGCCGACTTTAATGTAATACGATTACGCAGCATAATTTCAGAAATGTATGAATAATTTGTGGTAATGATATAACGAAAATGTATGATGGTCAAGGTGTATTTGTGTTCATTTATATACAATTATTTATATACAAAATACGGTTATTACATATATGAAATCTAAAAGTAAAATTATACTAATACTATTTAATACTATTTATTTTAAATAAATCATAATAATATTAAACTGGATACACAAAATATTCAAAATAAAATGATTGTTCAAAAAAAATCGGTTCGCTCTCGCTATATTGCAATACCCTTACAGGGTTCATGTGTGTTTTGTAAATATTCCTATGTAAGACCTATTGTATACCACTATGATTGCAATAAAAGTATTGAAGTATTAAATTCAAAATCGGTCCAGCCGTTTCAAAGATACAATACAGTAATACAATATTCTTTATTGCACATTAATTTACAAGAAGGAACGAACACAAAAATTAAAAATCAAAATATAGCATGCAATAGGCGGCCTTATCGCTCTGGTAGCGATTACTTCCAGGCAACCTATATGCATAGTAGGAAAACAATTAAGGGCTTGATAGAGTACGGTGTGCTGGATATAATAATATAAGGTGACAAAAACATTGATAACAACACAGTCCATATAGACGGTAGCGATCACAAAAGTTGACAGCGAAAAAAATAGCCTAAACAAACAGACAGACAGGCAAAAATAGTAAATTATTTTGGTATATGGACCGTGTATATATTCATATGAATTTAGTAAAAAGCTGTTATTTTAATATTACAGACACTCCAAATTTATTTATCTGTATAGATTGTAATGTAAAAGTTTGATACACACAGATACAATAGTGTTATATAATATGCACGTTCACGGACGCTGAGACCGAGCGATATCACGTCGCTGGACTGGACTGAGCTCGTTTTATGTGAGTTTCAGCGACGTGACGCTATAACGTGAGCTAATGTTACCGCTCACGTCGCAAACGTAATCCGCGCGCAAACAACTTTTGTGCACGACTACAAAACATCGTAGCATTGTTCCATTTTTTGTACACTGCTTTTGCTCAACGCGGCTCGTTGTACAAGTAGCCCTCTCGCCGTCATAGTGCTACGTTTTACAGTCAGTAGAAAACATCACATAACTTCACACCCGTATTTCTTCTCTTTAGCTGTGACCCAAGTGTAGTATTTGTCCGAGTGGAAGGGATTTTACATTAAAAAAAAATCACAAAGCAACTACTCCAAAGTCGTTTGATTTAATTCGCTATGTATAAGTACCAATTAGTCAATGCGAAAAACATTAATATTATTTACCTGTTATATGACAGATATAAAGAAAGTATTACGACGCCTGTTTATGTACAGCGAATGGTATTTAATAGCGAGGAATCTGTTCGTTTCTGTTAGAACTGCCATTAAGTTGCAGTAAACCGGGCAGGATTAACGGGCGGACTTCTTAATGTTGCCGTTCTGGCGCGTGTATATACGTACGAAGGAACCTTTTACGTCACTACGTTTAATACAACGCACGGAGTTCAACGATCGCTTCGGTCACTTGAATCGGTCGAATGGAAACTACCATAATGTACATTAGGAAAATACTCTTTACCTTTTTTATTGTTATTAGAAAGAGAGAAAGTAAATGTTTATTTCGCATATTCCACTTTTTATAAACGTGTAGATACGACTACGGCTATAACATTCGTAACGCGACAATAGTAATTAAAGAATTAAGTATGACAAGTGGGTGTATGTAATACAAACATTTTTTAACCATCTGGGTATATATAGTGGAAATTTCTACTCAATATTTGAACCCGAAGCAAAAGGCAAAAGGCTCACTCACGCCCTATTCAATAGTTGGACTTAAACTTAACTGGTGAAACGTGGGAGTGTACTATATCCATCTGCCTACCTCTTTGAAGATTGCAGGCGTGACTGTTACGTTTATATCGAAAAGTACACATATTCTCTAACATACACGTATATTTCCGTTGGCAAGTTATGTGCGGCGAAGCCACAAATCTCAGATTACCGCGAATCATTACCACCGGCTTTAAACCTTCCGCTACCGTATGCCGCGCCGGATCAGGCCGCCCACCGCGCCACACCATTCACTGCGGTTCTATTCACGCTCAAACACCTTTCATATTGCAGATATTTTGAATTTAGTATCAGAAAGTCTTAAAGGTATAAATAATATTAAATATATTACATATTTAATGTAATAAATATAAATTTAAATTGGTGAATTGTGTTACATTAAAAAGTGTTTTTATTACGTCTTCATCGTGTTATATCCAGAAAGCACCAAGTGTGAAATATTATTATCCATACAGGGTGTTTCTTTTTACATACTTAACGTGCCTTTTCTACTCTCATTGTTCGCTTTATACACAAAATTCACTTCGGAGATATATTAGAGTGATGACATAATAAAGTCATTAAGAATTTTCATGTTATTTTAAAAGGACTTTTGTTGATAAAACGGCTATGTAGATGTTTTTCTCTATAAAAAAATGCCATTAGAGAGCTTACATTGCACTAGAGTTTCTTGTACTGGACTTAATGTGCTCTACAGCGCGCTTGTATTACGCCTCAACCTCAGTCATTACATCGGACCGCCTTTCAATTCAACGGTGGTTTTACTGAATTTCACTTGAAGCTTTGCTATAAAACATCGCAAAGTACGTAGTTATATCAAACTATGTAACGCTGATCTTAATTGGCTCTTCACTGCCGGACCACTAGCGAACGTTTTCGGTGTTACTAGGAAGTATATTTTACGACTAATTAAAAAAAATTGTTATTTATGTATATATCGACCCTTCGATTCCTGTTGGAACATGGGTCTCCTCTCAGAATGAGCGGATAAAGGCCATAGTCTGGCACGCTGGCGAAGTGCGGGTTGGCAGACTTCACACACTTGAGAGAACAATTTTTTTTACTTGAGGTGTGCAGGTTTCCACACGTTTTCCTTCACCGTAATAGCGTAATAATAAGTGATATTTTAAACTTAAAACGCACATTTTTAAGAGGTGCGCGCCAGAGATTTGAATCCGGTCTTCCGGAGTGAGAGGTCGAATTTCAAACCCCTAGGCTATCACTGCCTTATGTAGGTATATATATTTTTTTATACTATTCAGTTAGCTCACGGATAATTGTGTATAAAGTTTTCACATACATATCAATAGGTATTGTTTGTTGTTGTGGAAATGTGTTCGAATTATTTATATGAATTAATTCAAATTAAACGCGATAAAACGTGTGAAAACTCAAGATTATAATTAAGAAACCGCAGTTTTTTTTTCGATATAAAGATATATGAACTAATTAGATTGCATATAGGTCATGATTTTGAATTATTTACGGGGGCTTCATGTTTGGTTAATTTGTCTTACCTGTCATTATTATTATTGATTGGAGAAATATAAAAAAGTATGTCCATGTAACATAATAATTAT
>DWEJ01001627.1:0-12672 GCA_018245835.1 Mysoria sejanus stolli | reverse complement strand
CCGAACCACTACTAGAATATCTAATTAGAAAATTTTGTAGTTTTCGACCCGGGAATCGGACCTGGGACCTCCCGATCGGCACACCTGCAACCAACACACCAACGAGGCAGTCAATATTATTATTACTCAAAATTAAAGTTGAATTAAAGTTTAGTTAAATTACGATTGAGTTTCGATCACTAATAGACAGACCATTAATATACGCTGGGCTTTTATTAACAACTAGCTTTGTATCAAAACCTCGCACAGAGACCAAAAATCAAGACATAATTACGAGTATGAGTTTGTGTTAAAAGTTGTTAAATTCACACAACCGTATTACGTCATCAAGTAGTTAATCGTTCATCGCTCGCAGTGTGACACATTGGTCGTTGCAGCTCCGCCGTATCGCACCTCGACGCGACACACGACGATGTTTGTCGAGTCGCGATAACGGTCCGCGTCGAGTCGCGTCAGGATGCGTTAGGTAAAAAATGTCAGATAACGATGCGTGAGCCAAGAAATTGATCAATGTGGACGAAATGTGATATTTGGTACTCGAGGCTCTCTGTCTGCCCCGTGAGGGATCTGGCGTTAATATATGCAATCATTCCTGATGCCAGTGTTGCCTGAGATAATGCAGTGCTGTAACCTATGGTATAGCACGCTTTCTTAGTAAATGCATATTCAAATGAAACACCACCGATTCTCTTCATCCAATCATATCATCATTATCATCAGTCCGCCCACTGCTGGACATGGGCCTCTCCAATAGCACCCCACTGAGCTCGATCTTCAGCTCTGAACACAAAAAGGCGTATCACAAATAAACATCTCGCGTTATCCAGTTAAAAAAACACATTTAACCAAACCACGTCCACGCTCGGCTTAATTTATCAATGTTAACGCATCAAATTAAGATTACGATCAGGTGAAACACGCCCCTAAATTGGACCTTTAACGTCGCCTGGCTATTAATTTAAATTTAACCCCCGAAACACCCTTTATCAGTGAAATTTATTTTAAATTTCTACCCTGTTTCTATAATAATTAATTGCAATAATTGTAATTTTCATCCCATTACATGGAGTTTATTTAGAATAATTTTTTTAATTGGGCTGTTACTTTTCTCAATTTTCGTGCCATACCTACGACGAAAGTTATTGTATTCAGCACGGCGAATGGAATCAACGGTCGCATTTTAATATTAATCATATTTGAAATCATAATATAATGTTCAAATTACATCAAAATCGATACAGCTAATATGACATGAAAGCGCAAGATTGAGTAAATATGTAATATTATACAGATTTTATGCAATAGGGTAACTTAAATTTTTTGTCTATATAGAACTGTTTACTCCAGTGTTAGATCTATATCGGACCTTGAATAAGATTAAAAATCTACCTGAGATCCCCTAAGTTACGGTTAACCAAGAGGAATTCCTTTGAGGAATTACAGGTACCATCTGGTCTGTTTTATCGATTGTCAATCAAAATTTTTTGAAGTGTCTTTCGATTGTATTAAAGCTTGTCTTAAAAGATACATTCCTAAGATATCTTAATAATTTATTAACTCGAATAAAACCTAAACATGGGCCAATCTACGTTTGGGCGTTTACTAGGTAATAAATCGGGCCCAATACCTTACCTTGGCGCACCCTGAGACGTATATCATGAGAACTTAAATTAAATTATGCGTCTTCGAGATGAAAGGTTAATAGTCTATCAAAGCTAAGTATTTTTTATCGTGTGTTCATAGGTAGCGATAAATTACGACTATAATTTTTGATAAATTGTTTGATTAGTTCAGTCAAAGCATTCGCCGAGTAGTTGCCGCGTTGAATTGTTTTGTATGATTTATTTCCGTACCTTTCGTTAATTTAAGTTATTTTAATAACAAATGTTTAACTAGTAAAAGCAAGATATTAGTTTGAATTTATATCGTGTTACTTATTCTGCATACAAAAAAAAATGACAAAATACTGCGCTGTATTTTAATTAACTACACTCGGCTTTTAAAGATTCATTAAAATGGTTTCATATACTACAATATTAATCCGTTTCTGTTGTTTTCGTTCAGTTTTTGTTGATTTTACAATCTTTAAGAATTTGTATTACCTTTAAAAAAATTTCCTTTATCCATTAAAAAAAGGCCCGAAGTTCGAGTAGTTGCAAGCGCGATTGCTGATAGAGGAGTCCTGGATTCAAATACCGGGTTGGACATTTTTCTATTTAAGATTTTATGATAATGTCTCGATATCTATGTTTGTGTCCGGTGTATGGTATTAAGCTACATAATGAATTCATTACATAATGAGCCGTAAACGTAACTGGTGAAACGTGGGAGTGTTCTACAATCCTCTGCGTACCTCTTCGGGGCTTACACTTACTGTTATAAATTATTAATATCCCTAACGAGCGAACATAACAACGTAACTAACACCCCGCGCCCTCAGATCCAAATTACCAGCCGATTCAACTTCAAAAGGGATGATTTACGACATTTCGAATGAACATAACGAGTTTTTAATTAGTGGATGTTTTGTTTCCGCCGTTCCTAATTGTGGAATGTCTCGGGTTGGATTAATGTTATTTATGTCAGTGTTGAATGTTTATTTCTGTTTCTCTGGATCTGTGCTAGCTTAGTGGTTTGGTATCTAGTGTTTCTCGTCTGGAAGTTCTAGATTCAGATCCTGCTGTTCATCTCTAGTCTACAAAAATACATTTCAGTATTAAATATGAGCGATATTTTTGTGCTGTGACGGTGATTTAAAACGTCAGGAAGCAACTGACACCTGGAAGACGCACGCCCACATGCAAGTGTATCCGTGCATTTGATGGATGAAGACGAGTTGAATTGCGACGGTCATTAAATGTCTCATTTGTTCCGACCAACCCACGTATCTGTCCGAAAACGCAATTAGGTATTAATATAACACAATTACGAGCTAATTCCTTACGGCGCATTTGTTTTCATTTACCGCGGTGTCGTTTCAAATGGGCCGATATTTTTGTATGCGTCGGGCGTGTTATTTATGAGTTGTTTTGAGATCTGTCCGCATACGCGTGGCTGTGGGGTGTCATGAGGTCTGTTAACACTGTCGTAATTTATCGTGTATGAAAATTGCGTATGTGGTGTTTATTCAAATTGCGTTTCTCAGGGTCTATCCACAATGAAGCTTTCCTAGAGTTATCAACACTGACGATTTTCTAGGGTCTATATACAGTGACGTTTTTCTAAGGTCTATCCACACTGATGTTTTCCTAGGGTCTATCCACACTGATGTTTTCTTAGGGTCTATTCACACTGATGCTTTCCTAGGGTCTGTTCACACTTATGCTTTCCTATGGTCTATTCACACTGACGCTTTCATAGTATTCTGTCCATGTGGTTTTCTGGGGCTTATCGAAATTGTCACTTGTTTAGGGTCTATTTGCATTATTACTTTTTGAGGGTGTATCGAACTGTCGTTTAGCCTGTATCCACGATGTTCCTTCGTAAGGTTTTTTCACATAAATCTTTTTATCGCTCATCTTCTTTATATGTGCTTACATTTCGTATTGGTTACGTTAATCAAAAAGCTCCCTGAACAGACGGCCATGACGACTTGAACGATTGTAGCCGGCGCAGGCAGTTACGTGAAAATTCAAATCACTGCTTACCGCTATGGGAAATAGGCGTGACAATTTGGATGTACCGCACTCACATAACATTACACCAGTAATCCCCGAAGAGGAGTTTACGTCCCACTATGGAACAGGTGGTGAGACTATTGCCATGCACCGCGCACATACCCAGACTCCGAGCCACTAGTAGAAAATCTAAGTTACTTGTCTAATATCTATCGATTTAATAATCTACGCACGAAACCGAACAGTATTGACATATTCTTAAATCACAATACCTCACCTCATCCACGAACAAACCCTGAAATTTAAAGACCGTCGAATTCGCCATTCATTGAGGCCCTGAATTTTAGCCCTTTGAATGCCTTCTGGCATTAAGAACGCCCTTATATCCCTTAGTTCCAGGTGTACAAAAATAAATAAATGATATTTCTGTATCAGTAAACTCATCTTTAAATGGACCATGCTTTCTTGGCCTGTTGGCTTGGTGGTTAGCGAACTAACTGTTGCGCCGGGGGTCGTGAGCTCGATTCCCACTCAGAAGATTGTCTATATTGTAACATTAATTTATGTAAAAAACCAACGGTAAACAATAAATTTATTTTGAATTTTGAATTTGAATTTTGAATTTTGAAAGAAATTTGTATGTGACAAGCAGAAGTATTTATTCTGTGTCTTGGTGTAAATAATATCTGTATGTTTGTGTATATTGGCTGGCTCGTTGGTCGTGTTGGTTGCAAGCGCAATTGTCGATCGGCAGGTCTTGGGTTCATCCCGGGTCGGGCACTGTCGCATTTCTCTAATTCAGGTTGTCTAGTAGTGGTTCAGAATCTGGATTTGATCAGATCACCTTAATCTTACATGTCTGCTTACCCTTTGGAACTGTATAACTCGAAACAGACATATTATTATATAAATACACACATACATACAAACAAACCAATCTGTCGCCTCGCTGTTTTGCATATAAATAATCACGCAAGACACGAAAGGACGGACAGACAAAGCGTTCTGTTTGTGTGGGTGGCCACAGCGCGGGTTGTTAAGGCGCAGTTGGATGGATTCACGCCTTGCAATGTAATAATGAGTGGTAAAGTCTCTCAATTCTCTAGCGAGTGGAAAACGGCCCGATATGTATTTATGTAATATATTTATGTGTTATTGCTATTATATGTTCACGATAGGTCTAGTATGTGGGTGGCTGAGAGTACAGAGTGGCACAATGTCACTAACCTCTGAGCTGCCGTTCTTCGCGGGAAACTTTCGGAGGCACCAGTCTTCCCCATCAGCCAATATCTGGTCTATTTGACCAAGGTAGATGAGTCTTGGCCTCCCTCGGCATCTGCGTACCTCAACATTCGCATTGTATTTCTTCTGCGTCATGCCTCCATCAGCTATTCTCTCAACATGTCCGAACCAACGGAGCATGCCTTCATTTTTACACCAACACTCACACGATGGATATTTACCTTTGTGTTACGAGCGCGGTCGGCGAGTGTCACGCCGCGTACACGGCGTACCGACCTCATATTGACTTCGACAACCTAATCTAAGGAATAAAACGTAAGTGAATCGTAGTCTATGTCCACTAGTGGACTTAGGCTGATGATGTAAGACGTAATGTCTCGCGATCTGCGTCTAATGACATCGGTATTGTACAAGGACTCAGATGTAAAACTTTGCCTTAACAGTTCCAGTACTGTGATTTGTTTACAGCCGCTCTCGAATGACCATAAAATGACCACACGCGCCTCTTGTTGAGTTTATGGTCGTTGGTTATTTTTTTTTAATTGCTTTTGCACAGTTGCATTACGCAATAACAAATCTACACCACCACTGGTGAAATGTGGAACTTACTGGAACATTGTATATATTTCTCGCACGCTCAGTATGGGGGTGATAAACAAAAATTCTTTAGGGAGGCTGTTGTCCAGCAGTGGGATATAACAGGTTGGCTACTCTTATCGTTCTTCTGTTAGACCTGTTTTTTTTCATCGTGTTCATTGGTTTTCCAGTGTGTTTTAAGCCTGTGAAGACCGTAGCAGATGGATATTCTTAATGTCTTAATTAGGCTTTCCCGGAGCGCTATGACGTGGGGTTCTTCAAGAAAAGCGCAAAAAGGGCTCATAAGCCGGCAAGGCATTGCCCACCCCTCGGGTGTTGCGAGTGTCCATAGACGGTAACCACTCATCACCAGGTGGCCCGTCTGCTTGCTTGTCAGGCTGAATATAAAAAATATCATAAATACCTCTTAATCTCTACATATGTATAGTGCAATATCAAAGCTTCGTTGCCACTAGCGACACATCGATGTTTCTGGAACATTCTAGATTGTGGTCTATTCTTATAGTTCCATTGTAGGATCTTTCTAGAACATTCTAATTACACCAAACAGCGTGTGTGAAATAAGTGTTAAATGTAGAACCATTTTGTCTCTGTGAGGATTAGTTTTAAATGAACATAAATACTTTTAGTGACAGACGAAAATATATTAAATTCGCTTCAGTTCAGCGGTGGAACGCTAAGGTTGAACACTGGAAATTTTCTACAATCATACTATCACGGTAGCTCTCTTTCAGGGTACGCAACGATCATCGAGTGTTTCTATTCTCACAGACCTGAAGTTCTTCATGGTTTAGGGCTCGTTGCCAGCTTTTTCATCGTGACACTTGTAATAAGGGTCTCTTAGATTGGGAGGGTTAAGGCCATAGTCTGCCACGCTGGTCAAGTGCGGGTTGGCCGACGTCACACGCTTTAGAAAACATGTTGTTATGAACTCTAAGGTATGCAGGTATATATTTGATCTTAAGGTACATTTTGTAGAGTTGCGCGGCGAGTATTTGAATCCGGGCCTCCGGAGCGAGCAACTTCCAAACCATTAAGCTATCACCATACGTTATATTTTCGTACTAGGTATTTTGTTTCATAAAACTCGAAAACTCAAAATCTTTCAACTCTTTCCAAAGTGGTATTGTCATGACAAACAAATCCAAATTGAATTTCTCACGAAACTCCAAGAATAACGCTTTGAAAACGTCGAAAACTTCACTCGCAAACGATTATGTTATAAAGTTTTAAAATCTACAGAACCCACCTGCGAAAACAACAATCACTCCGCGGCCACTTCGAAGATCAACGGAGGGACATCTCATATACGAAATATGTTTATTCTGGCAATCCTAGAAATTATAAGCGGCGACCGCTAGCTGTCGTTATATCGGCGAGTGGCGATGAAGCGAGTATATTTTTGCTCGCTTTACTTATATAGTTCCTCTATTAATAGTATCAGTTGTCGGTATAAGTTCACAGCTGGTTATATGCTTTCCCTAAGGGATTGTTGCCCATTATCCCCACGCTGGGCATGGGGGTTGGGATCGCCGCGCACAGTCTTCCACCGCCTACTGTACTGCACGTAGCTGACCAGGGCATGTAGCTGTGTCCAGACAGACCGCGCCACACCGCGCTCTGTCAGCGCCGGGCTCAGTGGCCTCTTACCACACCCTGTATACCGGCACGAAGCGCGGAATGTATTCTCACTCCGCTCCGACACGGATACTCTTATTTACTATTCTTTATACAGTGGGAGTGTGCTATATTCCCTGCCTACCCGTAAGGTACATACAGGCGTGATGAGACATATAATTAATCTTTCATCGTTATAAGAATAAAATATTTACCCGCTGACAGTCTAAGATGACGTTTGTATAGTTTATTAATAGATCAAAGTAATCCTAAAGCTTCGTATTGCCAGTGAAAATATTTTGACGGTTATTTTATTTGTACTCAACGCCTCGTTGGTTGAGTGATTGCAAATGCTACTGTTGATCGAGACGTCCCGGGTTTGATCCTCGGTCTTGATAAAGTATTATTGGGTTGTTTTAGCTCGAAATTTCCAGTTAGATCGGAGTCTGGATATGGCAATAGGCTCACCACATATTCCATAGTGGGACGTAAACGTAACCGGTGAAACGTGAGAGTGTATAATACTATCTACCCCATCGAGGAATTACAGACTTGCCGTTATATTATCTCAATTTTAACATTAATATTATAATTATTTATTTTAATATGGAATAATTAGGACCCTTGTACAGCTGTTCATATCAATTTTACTCTATAATTTCTGTGTGTACATAATACACACAACAAACATGTGTGTTCATAATACACATAACGAAATAAAATCCAATAATGCCCGACCCGGGATTTGAACCCAGGATACGCCGATGGCGCGTGCAACCAACACGACCAACGAGGCAGTCTTTATATGATTCTCATAGTAATAACTTTTAATATACTAAATACAATCCCACAATTAAACTTACACGTCTCTTACCAAGCCCACGTTCAAAAGCAAATAACTGAACTCCAGAGCACAGTTACGTGTGATCAAGACATCAGCGCAACCGGTAATCGAACCCGGTACTCTGCGAATGGACGCACTGATTACTGTGTCAAATGCGATCTCGACTTCTAAGTACAATGCTTGATGATTGTAAGTGATGTTGCCAGGTCCGCATTGTGTGTTTGTATGTCTTAAATTTTGGATATTGTTCATACAAAACACAAAAAAAAGAGTTCATACAAAATATAAAAAATTTTGGAGTCATAAGTGTTTTTTTGTTATTAAATCTAAAATAATATATTTTTTTTGTCACAAACATTGAATTCTTTCTCGTCTAGATAGGGTCCACTGTATCATTTGAGGATATAAAAAAATAGCCTGCGACCTATTACTCAGACCTACCGAATACACACAAAAAGTTTCATAAAAAGCGATCAACCCGTTTCGGAGGATTTCGACCACTGACAGTGGCATAAAATTTTTATGTATCAGATTCACTAAATTAAATATTCAGTGACATCAATATTGCAAGCCGCTGAAGTTCGTTAATCTAATCAGCCACCTGAATAGCCCGGCCGGGGGATGCAACCCTTCCTTACAATGAATGCAAATATGTTCACGGCAACAAAGGGGATGATTAGTGTGGAGGACTTATTCTACTGCACACTTCGATTATTTTCAATGCGCCGAAAGTTTTTTATAACGTTTATTGAAGTCTGTATTTGTGCCCCGTGTGTGGCAATATACTCACCACCTATTCCATACTGGGACGTACACGTAACCGGTGAAATGTGTTTGCTTTACAAAGCTATACGAAGCTAACTTTTCGCGCGCTACTGTCATAACGAAGCTGTAGTGAACAGATGGCAGCACTGGCGCCTAGATGGCAGCACTCGTCTTTGATAGCTCTTACATACACGAAAGACAGATACATAATGAATTAGTGGCATAAGGCCCTCATACTTTGACAGATCAAAGATATTGCTACATACAGTCTTTTTATGAGGGTGAAATGAACCGGTTCTCGTTTAATAGGATTTTAGTCCTAAATGTACTCATAAAGGGTCACGATAACACTCCTATAATCCCACTGCTGGACATCGATCTTTCTCAGAATTAGGTTACATGCCATAATCGCCAAAACTAATGTGAGCGAGACAAATGTGAAAGAATGACGTCATCTCTATTTGGATCGAGGTATTTGGCGGTCGGCGTTCTCTGCGCACCTTGTGAGGGTATTGGCGTGAATTTATAGTAGGGGAAACAAATTACCCGTTTAATTTTGTCGTTGCCTCAGATATTAAAACGATGAATAAGAGTATGACATGCATTGCACGTAACGGAGAAATCTATTTTCCGTTACGTTTACGTCCCGCTATGGAATAGGTGGTGAGCCTATTGCCATCCACCGGGCACGTATCCAGTCTCCGAACCACTACTAGAGATTCCAAATCGATCGCATCCAAGATATATTTACATATATTGACAGGCACGCTTGTAGAGTTTCTGCCAAAGAAGCAGCCATACTTTAAATAGATATAAACAATGTTTTGTTTAACATATCCATTCGTCGGTCGCTGTAACAGTTGGAAAAGATGGACTAATTCAATTAGTCATCAATTAAATCTAACAAGTGAAACGTGGGAATGTACTACACTCTGTTTACCGCTTCGGGGATTACGGTCGTGGTGTTACGTAATGTTAGTAATACAATTAACGCCCGCGCCGGCTGCAACGTGTCGTAACTTGCGGCGATGTGATCTTCTCTCACAGCTTGTTATTGCTGCATGTTTTTTTTACAAAATAGCCAACTTCCAAATCACTGCTCGGGTATAATTTTATATTTCTGACTTAGATTTCCCAGTGGTACCTCGGAGTTTGGGTTTCTACCCGGTGTATGTATAGACTCGCCATCTATTCCATAGTGGGATGTATGTAAATATAACTAGTGAAACGTGAGTATGCTCTGCTTACCTCTTCAGGGATTACAGTCGTGATGTTGTGTTTTGTTACATCAGCTTTGATTAGGTTTAGAACAATAACAAATTTCGCCACAGATATTATATATGAATTGACTACTTTTAATGTATTAGAAATAGATTCAGAAAAATATATAAATTTAGAAAAAAAAATTAATTTAAATTTGGAATGCGTCGAAATTGTTCCATAATCAGTTACAGCTGGAGCAATTAAAAAATATTATTACGCTTGGTGCGGATTCCGACGAGTGTACTGGTCATTCGCCCCTCGGACTCTCGCGAGGGGTTGGGGTCGCGTGAGGTAAGATCAAGGGCTTCAGTCAGACCTAGCATTCGTTCACTCCCTCGAACATACGCGAAAAATTAAAGCTCAAATCTTTTTAAACTTTTGATTCGAACTACATTTTTTTAAACTCACATAATATTAGAATTTTTTGTATTTAAAGCTGTGAAATATGATAATGGCAAGATCACGCTTTTTTCTCCGAAGGGATAGACAGACATGTGAAGTACTTCCACGTTTCACCAGTTATGTTATGTCACACATTGGATTAGGATATTAACATTGACATGAAAATATTATAACAAATTTAAATCAATGCCCATATATCTGTGTTTATCATTGAAATATAACTTGGCATTTTAACCGCAAACCCTTTGCCTTAAAAACAATTGTTCAGTAATGGAAACGTGCAGAAGTTCCCGCCTTTTTTACATGTTTATATCTCTATAGAACAGAAATGCGAAATTGTTCAAACTGTATACTCCGTCTCGCTCTAACGTATACTAAAAGACAGAGATGAAAGATAAGAAAAACGTTTTGTCTTCAAATCACGCTGTCTTTATCTCGGCTATGATATACGACAGAGACTTAGATTTTTTCCCTTTTTGCAATGAGTTTTTTTGCTTGTGGTCGAATTAGGGTTTTGTAAGAGTGCTTGGGAGGTCAATATTTTTTTAAACAACCCCGAATGCTTTTTTCGAAAAGTTGCGTTTATAAGACAGTTTCGTTCGTGCGTGTTTCAAATAGTGATTATTTAGAATCAAGTCAGGACCTTAAGAATAAAGATATTTGACTTGTTCCTCTCTAACGAGCCTGTATGGAAGCTGGCGTTATAATATAATGGTAAGAACTATTTAGTTACCTCATTGTCGTAATTGGTTATTGCTATGGTGTTATAAAAGCAATGCTTAAACAGCGTCTGGATAGATGATCTCTGATATCAAACATTCCATAGGGAAGTAGAGGTCATGTTACATTGGATTATTAACTTTGAGGGATTAAAAAGTTTCGATATTGAGTAAGAAAGCTATTCGTCTCAATCTAGAGGCGTTTTGCTTAAGAGGCTTTAAGATTACTTATAGAATAAATATATAAGATCGTCTCACTCTGAGAAGTCTAACAGTGGTAAAATAAAACAACTAGAGTCAAATCTCTATGTGATATTTGGTATAGATTCAATTCTAATACAGAATGAAAAGTCGAGTGTTTATGTAATATATAGATAGATGTAATCCTCGAAGTGGTAAGCAGAGGAATGCAGAACACTCCCACGTTTCACCGGTTACGTTTACGTCCCGCTATGTAATAGGTGGTGAGCCTATTGCCATGCACCGGGCATATATCCAGACTAAAAGCCACTAGTGAGAATTTCAAGGTAGAAAATGCTAATACTACCAACCCGAGAATCGAACCCAAGGCCTCTCGATTAGCAGTCCCTTTAGATACCACCGGACAAAGCATTGAAGGACGTTTCAAATGAGACCAACATTTCATTTTGTCATGTATAAGGGATTAAGTCCCAAGTTCAACATTTAATGAAACGATCCTCTTAAGAGTCCGTATGCTGAGTTGCTCGACCGCTCCCCAACTCTAGCTCTTATTACATTTATTAAAACGGGTTCAATGCCCGCTCAATGCAACGTACTGCCCGATTGAGAGGTCAGCCCGAGTGCCCGTCAAGTAATCCAGCCGCGGAGCCGATGGCTCAGCGGTTAGTTACGTAGTGGGTTCGAATTCAAACCGTGACAAATGTTTGACTTACGGATTAGTTTGTATTGTAACATAACTGCTTATTTTAAAAGATGCACAAGCACGCCTATGGAGTTTCTTACGCCGCTTCTTCTCCATAGCGAAGCATTTTCCGAAGCGGTGGTTTCATTTTGACTCAATTTCACTTCAATGCAATTAACATTTTAACGCTAGTATTTGTTCTTTGTAAATATATCTATATAAGTATGTATATTTGTAGTTTGTCTGTCATTTAGTTACCATAGCACGCGCTCTCGTGACACTTACTTTGGGATCAGATGACCACGTGTAGATGTTCGGAGATGTTTGATTTTATATATATACAAATTCTAAAATGAAAGCCCAAGTTACTCGTTATTACATTAGTGATGCCAGTGTAAGTCCCGTCGAAACTGTTCAGCAGCAGGAGAGATTAGCCGGAACAAACAGACAGACAGACAAAAATAGTACAAAATGTTATTTTGGTATATGTACCGTGTATACATACTAGAGATGTAACGAATATTCGCATTCGCAAAATTTTTGCGAATGTTTTTCCTATATAAATTTTAGAAGAAAAAAATTTAAAATCTGTTTTTTTCTTATATTTCTTAATACAACACAAAGGAACAACCTAGTGATCACATTTTCAATTTTCAGTTTATCATTTTGTATTATTTATTTATTTACTTAACTTTGAGTAATGAAGCTTAACAGTTAAATTTT
>DWEJ01001626.1:0-12677 GCA_018245835.1 Mysoria sejanus stolli | reverse complement strand
GAACATTCCCACGTTTCACCGGTTACGTTTACGTCCCACTATGGAATAGGTGGTGAGCCTATTGCCATGCATCGGGCCCATATCTAGACTCCGAACCACTACTAGAATTTTAATTTAATTTTAGATTTTCTAGAAATTTAAGATTTACTAGAAAATGTAAATTAGAAAATTTTGAAGTGTTTGACCCGGGAATCGAACCCGGAACCTCCCGATCGGCAGTAGCACTTGCAACCAACACGACCAACTAGACAGTCAATTTTCTCATATATTATTCTGAAAACAGGCGGAGAGTAATAAAAACAGTTGCTTAGTACATATTGATTATGTAAATTATCATCCATGTCGCGTATCACTGATCTGATACAGTAATTGACGACATTAATATTTGATTTTGAGCAAGCAGAATCTTTATCAACTATGGTAGTAGGTTCTGTACAGTACATACAATGCAATAGTTTAAGGAAAAGAAGTAATAGTTATATCTTTATAGGTTAACGAGCCTAAGCAATACGACTAGAATTGAGGTCAAAGTACCTGTTACCTTTACCTAAATTAATAGCGTAATTATAAACACTATTATTAACTGAAAAGGGGACCGCAAAAGACGAACGGAGAAAATATTCTATAAAAAAACTTTTTCTTATTATCTCTTTATCTTTATTCACAACATCGACCACGAACAATATAAAAAAAATAATAAAACAGCGAAAATGTAAAAATCAGAACTACTGGATTCCTGAACAAGCTTCTGTAAATTAATAATTTTACTTTTGTGAACTATAGGAACAGGGTAATGATCGTTTACAAGTTACATTTATACAGTATTGAGTAAAAATTGGCTCAATTTTCAAGACAACAAACAAAGCTATTAAAGCAATTGGTATTTTATCGCCGTCAGAGACAACAGCGATGAAGTCCTTAATAAACTTTATGCGTTGAAAAACAACAATGAAGCTATTCTACGTTTATTTCATTAGGAAAACGTAGCATCATTCGTTATCGCGTAATTGGCAAGACTCGTGGCTAAAACACAGTACCCTGTGACACACTAAATGCTAAGTACTTATCATTTAGGTTTACAAGAATTATTATCATTTTGCTCGAATAAGTACAAATCTCCACGCCCGATCGCTTACGGGGTAGACAGTTTTCGAGTATCAAATATCATAAATAAAACGAAATGTATATAATAAAATTATGAACTTAAACATTTCAAGCGTTACATGTAAAACTTAAGACTAGGTTATACAGTTAGACTATACAGTTTCCGAGTAATTTTCGAAATTGAGCAAAGTAAACGCTACAAGCATACAGCGGTTTAAACGACACATTCAAACATATAGTGCACAATCATTAAAAATACTTAATAATTGCTTGGCGTACATCAATAGAAATATTACACTAAACTATGTAAAGTATTTTTGTTAGTCTGATTATTAAGAAGCTTTCATAGAATTCATTCTACGTTCTTGCATATTTACATAGAGTAACTTTATGATATCACAGTTTTAATCCAGTCACTAACATTAATGTTTTATGTTGATTTCTTATCAGATTTCAGAGGAAGTGTTTCATCGTCATAGTCGACTCTCCCTATGAGTACAGGTTCCGCACCCTTTTCTTCATGTCCTTCTTGTTCAAATGGTAACTCCCGCTTTTCCAACTCTTCAGCTAACCGCTTGAAAAGCTCTCTGTTAAAAACATCATTTGTATTTTAGCATACTGTGAATATTTTTTTTTATGATTTTCCACACGAACAAACGACTTCTACTACTTTCAAATTCAATTTAAAGAAAATATATTAGTGTTCTTGGTAATACAGAAAAACAGAATGCAAGAAGTTACAATTGACACCAACTAGATTTTATAGAAAATCAATAACAATATATCCACATCGAATCAAAATAACATTGTATGTTCACTTACTGGAAGACCATTGACTTCATATTCTTCGCCAAGTAATACAAGAAGAGCCAATCGCCATACTCGCAGCCGTTGACGACTCTGATCACATTGTACGGATTGAACTTGCTAGCGCTGACCTGGCGGAACACTATTTCGTTGAACTTCAACGAACGACGATAGAAGAAGAAGGATATTATCCTCCAAACCACAGCTAAAAATTTCAATGTAACTGTTTAGAATTATACTATTAATAGAATGTTTCATATGTTTGACATAGTTATGCCTATGCTTAATATACAAAGATATTTCAAGTCAATATCACAATAAGCTTCATTCAAATAAAATTCATAACAATAATAAACAAAGATATTAGTCTAACCGACATATTGTTTTTATGACATGTGATGTTGAAGCTGGCATTAATAACGACTAATAACCTGGCATTAATAACCTAGATAAATCAGTAACATTTGGAATTACATCACCAAGTTCATGTTTAACAAAATACTAACCGAGGAAGGAAACAATGAAGAGAAAGAGGAGCCAAAACCACAGTATCGTGTATATTTTCTCGTGGATGATATTAAGCGCCATCACACATAGAGCGTCGTGCTGCTGAATGGACCCGCTAGGACCGTATTTGTGGAAAATACATTTCGTCACCTAAAAATCATAAAACATTTTTATTTTATTCTCACATTTAACGGAAACTTAAAATTGTAGCATTAAACAAACCCATTCAAATAAAAAACCTGTGGTAAATGGAACTGGAGCTTTCTACATACATGATTAGTAGTAAAAAGATTATAATAACATGTAATGGTAATATATTCATACACAAAACCATCATAAAGGATTAATCAACTTCATCAAATAAACTCCTACGAGTTCCTCCAATAGTTCCTCCTACGATTTCATACGAAGTATGAGTTTCTGCGGCCTTTTAGTCTAGTGAACAAGTGCCTTTTAGGTCAAAGTTTTTCTCCGGCTCCTAAAAATATGGTTGAGGTGTCATTCGATTCGAAATCGCATGGAGAAAGTTTTTTAAAAAAATTCAAGATGCGCCACCAAAAATTGCAAAAGTTATAAACAATTAACTAAAACACAAGGGGTTTGGTGTTTTGCTTATATCTTTAAAATATTTGAGATATTTTAAATCTATAAAAAGATTCAAAAAGAAAAGTAAATTTCCTATAAAAAATCCGAGCTCTCGAAACTCTACGACCAATATTTATTATTTTATTAAGGGCCGAAAATAAGTCCAAAAACGGGTACTCTGGTAATCACAAGCGACGCCCCCTTCGACCATTTAAGCAAAAATATTATTTTAACATATTACATATTAAAATTAAAACTTTAAAAAATTCAGGGACTTACAGGATCGATGAACGAATAATAATCCATCGGCAAAAAATTATAAAGTTAAATAAATTAAACGTAACTTCACGCCTGTAATCCCTGAAGGGGTAGGCAGAGGAATGCAGAACACTCCCACGTTTCAACGGTTACGTTTAAGTCCCACTATGGAATAGGTGGTGAGCCTATTGCCATGCATCGGGCAACTATCCAGACTCCGAACCACTACTAGAATTATAATTTAGATTTTCTAGAAAATCGTCTAAAAAATTTCTTAGAAAGTTTCTAAATTAGAAATACTCTTTTGTAGTGTTAGACCCGGGAATCGAAGCCGGGACCTCCCAATCGGCAGTCGCACTTGCAACCAACACGACCAACGAGGCAGTCAAAATTAAATAAATTATTAATACGATGAAAAATATAAATATATTTTTTACAATAAAACAATAATTGGTTGTTTTTGTTTTATTATTTAGAACAAGATAAAAATATATTGGATACAAATTGTTTATATCAAATTGTTTATCTAATATACAATTTAACTTTAAATAAAAAAGTTTTTTTTTATTGTTATTACAGCGTAAGATAAATTATGATTTAAAAAAAATGAGTTCAGTTATGAGTTTATTCATATTATTATTAATTACAAATGGTAGAAAAAAATTGTTATTTAAAAAAACCGTTTTAAGCAACAAAAAAAATTTTTAAGGAATGATTTTTTTTAAAATCGTAATTTGCATTGAAGTATATATTCCCAAAACAATTTTTTAATTATCTTATAAATAACCTATTTGTTTATAACAATTTTTTAAACAATAAAAGATAAAAATTATAAAAAATCATTTTTAGGTAGCTTTTATTGATAGAAAAACGAATAAACACTAATATTAAAAAAAAAAAAAATAATTTATTTAACTTTATATTTTATGACCGACGCAAATTGTTAATACATATTACGTATTTAATGCATCGTTCTGTACTTATCGGTTAATATCTCCACTATTTTATTTTTGTGAAATATTACACAATGTTTCATACTCTATTTGGTTTCAAAAAAAAAATTTACCTTAGGGAAAACAGTCTCTAATGGATCGGCAATCTGGTCCCAGTTTCCTGTGTTCAGGACCTTTGGGCCCAGATCAATAAAGTGTCCGTTCAGGAAGATATTTATTAACCAGATCTGCAACATCACGTGCAAAAGATTGACCACTTCCATAGCCACCAACCACGTGGACCACGTTCGTGTGACTCTTAACCTGAAATATAGAATATTAAAAGAACAATATTATTACACTGTTTACCAGACGAATTGATTGATAAAAAGTTTTTTTGGGAAAAAGAAAGCTTAAGAAATATAGCTGCATTTTCTTTTGTTAAAAAAATAAATTATGATTAATGAAAATTATTTTGTCCGGGTCGAGCCTGGTTCGGAATACAAGGTTGTAGGAGGCAACTAAAATCGGCACTGGCAGATCTCAGTACGGCACGACCTGCCTACGCACAGCTGCCTCATCTGCCTACGCACATGTCCTGACCCCCTATGGGTAGCAGCATAAGGGGTGCGAGAATCGAAGCTCTGCGATCCTTAACTTGCATGCCCAGTATGGTAATTATAGACATAACCCTTTTGGGGAGGCCTATGTCCAGCAGTGGAGTACAATAGGCTGATGATAATAAAAATTTGTGATTGATAACCTATCATGTATCAAGAGGCACAAAATGTTTGCAACATGCCTTTTATTTTAAATATCCAAATTTTAAAGATATCAGAAAAGAAGCCACACAGAAACAAGTAGGTACAACCTTTTGCCAAAAATTTGAATTACGAGTCAAAAAGTAAGCATTAGTTTACATATTATACCTCAGCAAGATATCCTTCCTGATAACGTCTATGCGTTCCTCCAGAGCTGCTTTAGAAGGGACCGTCATACCGCCGACTTGGGTGTCTTCGGACTGCAAAGCGAGTCCAGCATACTGCAAGCCATCCACTAACGCCTTTACCCGACCACCTGGTACAGCAGATAGAAGTATACGTAATATGTATTGAGTATTATCATGATAAAGAGAAAACCATGCGTTGTGCAAGTGTTCTGTGAAGTCCTATTAACAATTAATGTTATGTGGTTTATGTGATGAATAAGATTATTTGAATTAATTGTTATGTTAGATGAGTAAATAATTGTTGTTCATAAATAGCTCTCGTCAGACTTTGGCGTTGTTCCTAAGTGATTATATGAAATAATATATATATAGAATGATATCCTTCATAAAATAAAATTAAGGGTCAGAATAATTATGAAAATTATTCTAGTGTTTGTCGTCATATTTATTTACCTGTCTCTTTTCATTAATACAATATAAGTAAGAAGTGTGACAAAAAAACAACATTAATATAAAATCACTATGTATAGCGCTTATTGTTAGTTATAATGGATTCTATCAAACTATTTCCAACGCTAATTAAACATTGTTTATAAAGAATTGTCACTCAGAGACACTGCTATCAATTGAAGTATTCATAAGCCCAAAAGAATTTCCAACAGTAAAAGCAAACTGTGACACAGAATGCAAATGGCTGTTCATAAAATGAAGTCACTCGCTATATTCATGAAGTGAGAATATCTGCGAGAAATAACAATAGCGTTAACCTGAATTGTTATGATAAGATAGTCGAACAATGATACCTGACAATAGAAGTATACAGTAATAGTCTGTATAGATAGAAGCGTAAAATCCATTCTTGGTAACATATGAAGTGTAACTGGTCCAGTACACACAATGGTCTCATTGTGTGTAAGCTTGAGCATCCATGGTAAGTGCATAATGCTCCTAATATAACAAACATAATGCAAAAACACTCGAACTTGTCATACCGACGTATTCCTATCAAGAGGCTAATGGATCCCCTCACCCTTGATAAAAAATTTAGTTTAATCGAGGCTAAAACTTATAGTAACATTATCCCTCGATTAAATAAAAATAAAGTAAACATGAGTATATTCCAGAATTTTTTAGAGTTTTAATCATGTCCGTCTTACTAATATGGATAAAAGGTGGTTAAAAAATTCTAACAAAACTGGTCAAATGCATGTAACACAAGAAGACGTCTAATTAAATTGAATAAATTCACATCCAGGACGTTGACATATTTATTTTATTCCAATTGTGATCGAAAAATCAAAATACATCAATGCCTTACAAGAAAATTGTTGCAATTATATGGAACCGATTGATAAAACAAAGCAATTATCAATTTAATATCAACTTAACTTTATATCTCTGTACTTAATCACAGTACTCGGTATTTTAATGGCTGCAAGTAGAATTAGCAAATAGTGGTTACGTTTTATACGGATGATAATAAGTACAGTAATACCCTTTTGCTTTTATTTTACATATTTGTCTATGTAGCAAATACGTGTGTGGTCAATTTGCCCTAAAAATAGACATTTGGCTGAAAATTACTCCTACTCTCACCACTTGTAGCATTCACTAGAGCTGCCCATTTCACGGCTCGTGTAGGGCCGAAACTAGTCGGGCCAGCCCGAAGAAACATACGCGAGTCTAGCCGGCCTAATTCATAGTTATGTGTAACACTCGCGAAACATTCAACAATGAAATCCTCAACCATAGCAACACTACGATGGGAACAAAAAATATCAAATCAATTATAAATTTCAGCAACAGTTGTATATATGATAAATAATCACTGTAAAATTGTTAATCCTGAACCTTATTTTTGACAGGTGGATAACTAAGGAAAAAGTTTTAATTGACACCATCGGAAACATGCTATGAATATTAGAGATAAAAACAATTATTCCTATATGTAAAATGGAACGTATGTAAATTTTTCCACAAGATTATTATTTTCTACAGCGCGTAGGTACATATGAAGTTTAAATTACTCTTAATTCAAAAATCTTCTGGCATAAAACTAAAGAAAATGATTTGACCTACCTTCCTTCTTCTTCCAGATATAATGCGGCATGTAGAAGCATATCGACTGGATGAATAACACGAAGGGTACCCACTGGTAGTAAGTGTGATGGAGGGTTTTATCCGTGTCGGACATAGGACCGACACCAGGGTGGGGCAGGAAACCAGCTTGAAGCAGGCTTTCATTATAATGTCTCACCTGTAAATTATACCTTTCTAAATTATACTTAGTCAGGGGAATAATAACATTTTGTATATTTGTGGACTACAATTGGCTGATGATGATGTAATGTAACCCATTAAGAACGTCACATGCTGTTCGCGGAACAGCCGCAAGCCACTTGTACTTACATTAATTATAAACGCAAGATACAAAATCTGTAATGGAACTCATCAAACATAATCAAAATAAACAAACAAAACCGTGGACAATCTGCGTTACTAACATTCCGTTCTCCCAATTAGATCACTATTAACAACCCTTCTGTTATTCCACTGTTGGACTTTTATAATGAGCAGGGTCAAGACGGTATAAACAGCCAATGTTACAACGAATGATATTTAATAGCACAAAACGCATCAGTCAGGTCATGGTTGCTCAATTTCAATCTGGGCCACCAGTTCGTCTACGTCATTAAACAACAAAGATAAACGTAGCTGAAATTGAAGAAAACTATACATATATATGAACACTCCAATATCAATTATGAACCAAAGGTCATTTTCCTAAGCATTGCATACTTCACAGTCTTTGTGTCCACGTATGCGCACTTACTCATTACGCCATTGTTCTTTTATAAAATGATTTACTCAGAAATAGTCACGCTATTTATATACAATGGAATAAATACGCTGTTGTGATTTTAAACTGTAATGTTTCACAATAGCTTACAATTAAAAAGTTACGAATTAACTGAACAGAACCGAAAGAGCGAGACTCAATGGAATTCAAGGATGCACTGCGTACCAATAAACCAAGCAATTACGTTATATTTATTGTAAAAGGAAAGTATTTAATTACCTATATCTTGCTCTATGCAATATTTACGTTTGTTTAGTTAACCACAATAAACTCACACAATTTTCAATTTTCAAATTCACACAATTTTCAATTCACAAATTTGCTTCGTTCCGTAAAATCTTCCTATACAAAGCTAAGAAGTAAAGTAGTTTTTCAGTTATTTCAGCTTGTGTATTGCAAACAAATTTATTGTGATTAAAACAAAAAAAAACAAACTCACGATAGTAAAGGTTGCCATGAAGAAGCAGTACGTCTGTATCACATGATCTGGTACGCCTTGATCGGAAATGCACTTGATATGCTCCCCGAAGTATTCCCTGGCGCACACCAGGATGACGAACGCCAACAGCACCGTGACAGTGATCTTATAATGCAGCTTGAAGACGAAGTTTTCGATAGTAGGCTTCGAATAGCTGAACCGCATCCGCGGCGTCAGCGTGTTGAGGGTCGCGACCAGCATTGTTGTAGATCCTCGTCGACGGTCTCAACGAAAGTGTATTTCTGACATTTGACCCAACCGGTGAAGACTGTACTTCGGCTGAAAAAGAACGTTAATCATCATCATCAATATCATCAACACCTTAACCATTAAGTAGCTGTTACGGTTATCATAATGATTATTCATTATTTTATTCCATTCCATAATAATGACAAAAAGAAAATTAAGTATGTTAATTTCACAAATAAATACTTTGACAAATTTTTAAAAACTACATAACGTCATTATAATTATTTAATGATTAATATTTCCGCAAATATTAATCAAACGTAATAGGTATACGCTCTTTTAATGATTTTATGTTACATAATTTTTATGCATACACTAAATATGATATTAATTAAATTCACACCCAAAAAACCGATCATTAACAATAAAATATATACAAATATCAAAAATCATTAACAAAATTTGGTTTATTTTTATTACAATTTGCTTTTGAAACAATTTAAGTTATATTATATTTAACGTAGCCCAGTACTTCACAATAAAGGCTCGTAATTATTTTTAAATATATTCCAAATTTTTCTACCTAGTCTTGTAAAAATCACCTAGGTCTGGGTAGTGCAAGTTGCAGTAACCTAATCGTTTATCATTGCTCACTCACCTGCACCAAAGCTTATCACTTGAACTAAATCAACGAAATAAATTACCACGATACAAAAATTTATTTATTGAACGACACGGCAACAGCGTTCGACTCGCACTTAGACTGCTGACTGAACATATCAGAGCTATCGTAAGATACTTACTGATAAGATATATGAAGAATGATAAAAAAAAAATGTACTATAATTCGTCATATTTTCTTTAAGACATTTATAATGTAATCCATGGGAAAATTTGATGATTTAGGGTATCTGCAAGCTGCAATACGAGCATCGTTACCGCCCGCCCATCAACAGCATTCCCGCCATCAACACTTGGAATTTACCAACATTTACAGTAAGTGTAATCAAAATTCTTCAATACATTATATACATCTAAGCACGATATGATTCCCTATACACATATAAAAACCTTGTATTTAATAAAAATGATATTTTAGGACAATACAGGGCAGAAGTTAATGATACATATATCAGGACTAGTTAATATCACACCAGGCCGTATAATGCAAAGTTAATAAAAGCCAGTACTATAGTAACCTGGCAACTCGTAAACTATATGTATACATACAAGTACATGCTACTTTACTAAATACATACTAGTATACCTAACCACATAAGAAATACTTAAGCATATAAAACGTAACTTCACGTCTGTAATCCCCGAAGAAGTAGGCAGAGGAATGCGGAACACTCCCACGTTTCACCGCATACCTTTTTACGTCCCACTATGGAATGGTGAGTCTTTGCCATAAACCGGACACTTCCAAACTCCGAACCACAACAAGAAAATCTAAATTTGTAGTGTCCAACCGGGGAAACTAACCCGGGACCTACCGATTCGCAGCCGCACTTGCAACCAACACGACTAACGAGGCAGTCAGTTGAGCATATCATATGAATATTTTTCCTGAATACGAGTCTTACTCAAGATCCCATCTTTTTGGCAGCGTAGGTCGCCATCTTGACACGGTAATTATAAATTTTTACATTGATGACAATTTTTTATGATAGTGATATATCTTTAAGCGAAGCTTAAAGACATTAATATGAAGGAAATGCTTGGATTAGGCTATAATTGTTTCAATTTTAACTATTGTTGTACCCCCTAGTAATGCTTTCGGTTTCCGTTTTTAAGCTTAGATATAATACTAATAATAATAAGATATGTGTTATTTGTGGAAATTATAAAATAACAGACTTTATAAATTAATTAACGAAGAAAAAACGGAATATATTATAAAATTACTTGCCATTGTGCAGGCCATACAACACGGAGAAGCGATCAGTAAACCGGACATCTCTGATGGCTGAACTCCGCGTCTCTTTGTGAATCCAAGTGGACCAAGCTGAAATCCTGTGAGTTTGTCACGAGTCTCTAGTATTCCAAGTGTAACCTTATTTGTGTTACATCAGCCATGAGTAATTATTATCTTTCCATTTATTACCTCAGTTTTGCGAGTGACTGGCATAAATTCCCACATGTATTTCCCCAAGACTATGACTTATGTCAATTTATTGTTCCAAAATGTGTTCAGTAATAATGTCATGACTCTATGATTCATATTCGCGGAAAATAAGTAAAATTATTACAGTGGGTTCCTTTTGAGACACAAACGACCCATTAGAGAAGACGTTTGGTAATCGCAACCTGTAAAGAGATAAGGTAGGGGAAAATTTTTGAAGTGTGTACTGTTAAAGTTTGGAAATTAACATCACATCTGTGATCCTCAAGGAGGTAGACAGAAGAGACACGTTCCACCAGTTACGTTTACATCCTTTTGTATATGGAAACATAGATATAAAAATCTTCTGTATGACCGTTTCAGGGAAGTTAATTCATAAGGTTTAAAACAGATGAGATCTATAAAGATCGATCAATTTGTGGTAAAATAAGTAAATATCGTAGGTCGCCAGACGCGATCATCTGTTCGGCCGCTATGCAGAGCTTACGCTATAATAACCCATCATATTTAGGTATACACATACAAATATAAATGTTGATCTTTACACCTACAAAAATGTATTCCTTACACAAATATTTGTCCCGGGTGGTCGATTCCTACCGAGAACTCATCAATAACAAATGTCAGTATGAGAGCGATTATTTTCAGTTAGTGTCTCGCCATTTGGAATAAACCACAGATGTGCTGGTACATACACTATTAAGTCTTCGGTATGCCTGTAAAAACTAACTCTAGGATATTTGTTGTAAGCGAAATAGCTAAGTCACAATAAAGCCTACGGATTATTAGAACCCCATCAGTAATTAACACGTAAAGTGACATATAGTAATATTTCACAAGGGTTACATTTCGCATTCGCATTGAATATGTACATATATCTGCTTCGTCAATGTTTCATCAGTGATTCTCTTAAAATATCCGAACCACCATGTCCACGAATATCATAATGAAGAGACGCCATGAACAAAACGGTTTTCATATATGAATTTAAGTTATTACCAACCCGATTATCATTTTGTTAGTGATATATTTTAATAGGAAGCTTGCGGCAGTCTGCCACGTTAGCCAATTGCAGGTTGACAGATTTACGTGTGTATCCTATAATGGTTTCCTTGTTTTTCTTTTGTTTCCTTTATATGTGTATCTATAACATCATGTACAGTAATACCCTATGTATAAGTAATAATTATTTTTTTTTCTAAACTCTTAAACACGTTTCGCGATAATCAACATACTCTTTAAGTGAAAGATTCCTGACGTAGACTTTCATATACGGAAATGAAATCAGTTTGCTGTCATAATCGTCTCAGCGGTATCTGAAGATATGAAATTTCAGGAGAAACAAAATGGAAATTGATAAAAACTTATTACTTATGTAAATATATACTAACATTTGCTTGGTGAGTGATAACTTTTTCGTATAGTTTTTGCGTTATTCACCAGCTATTGTATAAGTTATTATCGTTAGTACATTTGTAATCACTGCTTTAATCACAACGCTTTTAATCGCATAGATTAATTTATTAACAAGTATGATCTGAATGTCGTAAAAATATTAACTGGAATCACTTTTCGATAGTACGTCTTACAAAACACAAGTGATTTATCATTCGGGGGATTATAAACCAATTAGGCGACATGCAGGGATTGATTTGGACATAACTTGAAGATATTAATGCGTAGTTATGAGTAAAAATTGTATACAATAATATTTTGTGTCATTGGACAAATGTGAATCGTATTTAGTAAAAAAATATGTATTATATATTATTATAAGGATGCTGACGTCAAAGTCAGTATAATGCCCCGTTAATTGCACAGTATGGGACTACGCACACTTATTCAGCTCTATTCAGCTTATGTCCATAGAAAACGAACATTTA
>DWEJ01001625.1:0-12678 GCA_018245835.1 Mysoria sejanus stolli | reverse complement strand
TACTTCGGACCGAGTGGACACCCCTAGTTTTAGTACATACGGTGCCCTAACATCGGGACCGTATTAGTCGTAATGTACTACCTAGTAAAGTGCTCGCTCGGTGACCTCACTTCGGACCGAGAAGACACTTAGTTTTAATACTCACGGCACCCTAACTTCGGGATCGTGTTATCGTAATTATAACATCATAGTTCAATAAATTTGAAGCATTTGTGGACAAGTAATTAAAGGTTAAATCGTAGACCTCTTATTTTATTTGTGATCCCCACTGTCCCCCCACACATAATTTATGCTCATACTATTGATTCCCGAGACGGGACACCATCTCAGTCAAAACTTAGGGGTGTTTTTGATCAGCGTATTATCGTCGCATTTTATGCGTGTTTTGGCGTATGCGTCAGAAGTAGGGTGGTCTGAAAGAGGCCTAAGGCAAGTTACAAAATCAAGTAATGAAATTGAGTCGGTCTAAAGAACTCAGACCCTAATTGAGTGAAACACTGTTATTATGAATAAAACAAAACCATGTATTTCCAATACATATTTATAACAATTAAGTCAAACATACATTATTATTTATTACACTTAATTTAGAAAATCAAAGCACCTTAAAAAAACAACATTGCACATAAATAACAAGCAGCTTTCATACAAGAAACAAAAAGTACCCGCTATACCTTATGTACTATAAAGGATATTTTAATGCATTTGGAAGAAATTAAACAGAGAACATATAAATGAATTAATAAATTATAATTCAAAGAGCTATCTGCAGTATCAATACATTATACAATTATACTTTATACAAATTAGGATTCAAATCGAAATACAAAGACATACATATATACTTGAAAATAAAGACTTGATAACAATAAGCATGACATGTGACCCTTTAAAATGTTTTGGGAGATTCCTGACTGACTTTCAGTGTAACTGTATAAAATATTTGTGCAAAAGAGAGCAGACTTAAAGTAATTGTAAATTATAGGTCATAGCATAGTCACCGAAACCCGAGTTTGTGTACGAAGAAAAATACGACATGGAATTAGCACGTCAGGTCGGTACGGATTGTAGACATTATAGCACGGTTGTCGCTGCTTAACTCGTAAGAGACCTGGGCGTCATGTTATATCACTAATATTGGGTCGTAGTTGTATTGAAAAGTAATTACAGTTACACGATGACAACATGAGGCATAAATGCGCACAGAGCAAAGAAGACTTCGTCTAGTCGAATGTGTGCGAGCGGCGTGCGGCTGTGAACATCGATGACGTCATGCCGCAACCGCCATGCAATGCTTGGCTGGCACTGAGCGGCAAAATCGCAAAACTTAAAGCTGAAAGCAATCTACGTATCTCACTAACTAACCTAATCAACATTTACAAGTTTTTTTTATTTATTTATTCTTTATTGTTGGTAACAAAGGGCGTACTTAATGCCATTTGGCATTCTCTACCAGTCAACCCAGATTGTATTGATGTAACACACTAAGTGATATTACCAATTTAGCTCGAGTTCAAGTTTTACATGTATATCTAATATAAACAGATTTTCACATTTGACGTTGACAATAATTTTACATATTTTGTGATCCTTCGACTTCATGGTTGCTAAAATGGCTATATAAATAAACTTGACCAACCTGGGGTTGCCGAGTACCATGCCGCATTGTAGTCAATCGCGTCGACTAATGACGCGGCCCACATCCACGAGACGTACAGGCAGCAGAGCAATACTTCCGTCTTGCTTTACTCGCGTGGATCGACCGATGGTGAAGACAGAACGTCGCCTGTCAATAGGATGTTTTAAGGTTTGTTTTTTTTGCAATTCTAATGCAGTTTGCTAATTTACAAAGGAGAACAATACAGCCGTGATACTAGTTAAAGTGTTGTGACTTTGACTTTTTCTTTATAAATAGTTTATTTTCGTAATATCAGCTGTATGGCATCACGAGCGGAACATATGCGCAAATTGTTGGTTTGTATCGTTTTGTCTAAGCTCCTGAAGCATTAAGCTCAAATTGTGCTCATCCTTTAAACATTTGATACTCACAGAATATATACGAAATCATCATCAACAGCCATCACAGCTGGACATGGACCCTCAAAGAGCGTCATCGCGCTCTATCATCTGTATTTAGTTAGAAATAATTTAGAAGGGGTAAGAAGGAATGTTGTTCTCCCACAATCCACCCATTATATTAACTATACCATACCATTGAATAGGAAGTGAGCGTATTGTCAAAACTCATTACATTTATCGTTTATATTTACGTCGTTGATCAATAATTTTATGTAGTATTATTATTCTGTGTGTGTAGTATTATGATTTATAATTCATTTTTGATTTATACGAAAATGTCATGGTTGTGCCACTCAGTGCAGTAAAACCGGATAAGGTTAGTTTGTGTTAAACATACAGTAAACCGTATATGAAAGTCATTTCGGTAAATTGTTAAAGTATAAATGCGCCGTAATGCAGTAAAGTGACACGTTCGCTTCCTAGTAGACATCTTTACTAGGAGCATTCGCATGCGCGAATATTCGGATATTTTTGCATATTCGCATTTGCAATATTTGCAAAATTTATGCGAATGTTTTGCGAATGTTTTGTTCATATAAATTTTAGAAGAAAAAAATTAAAAAATCAAAATTTATTTATTTATTATGTTTTTTTAATACAATATAAAGGAACAACCTAGTGATCACATTATCCATTTTCAGTTTATTATTTCGTGTTATTTATTTATTTACTTAACTTTGCGTAATGAAGCTTAACAGTTAAATTTTCATTAGGACATTAACACAAAAAATATATAATGCAATTAAACAAACAAAAACAAATTCTTCAATGAAATTTTCTATCAAAAACTGAATATTCGCATTGATGTCGAATGTCGCTGAATGTCGGTAGCAGACATTCGCATTCGCGACTGTTCAAAAAGTGACATTCGTTACGTCTCTACTCCCTAGTGCTTGTGGCCAAACTTTATAATGACTGCATGGTTGGTACAACCACACAACAATTCGATAGTCACGAGTACCTGGAACGTCCCGCCGCTCGACGTGGACCGGTGGCAGGCGTGGCGGCCGCGCGCGCCGTGCGTCTCCGTCACTCGCGGCGGCGTGAGGGAGACGGGCGGCGGTCAGGCGGGCTGCGGGCTCACGTGGCTGTAGTCCGTCAGCGGGACTATCACCACCTGGATCTGGAACCGCTCGGACGTGCTATAGCTCACATACTTACATGATGTACGCAAAGTGAGATACGACGAGCTGAGGATCTAGCTCAGTGGCGTGCTATTGTATAGGCCTATGTTCAATTCTGGACGGGAATGGAACGATAATGATTATAGATATCTTTAATATAAACCTGGTCATGCTATATCACAATATAGGTCATAAAATCATTTTCCAATGCACATATTTGGGACATAAAACTATCAAATAAAAAAGAACCATATACAAACAAACCAGACAAGAATTGAAACGTATAACGTCAATGTCAAATTGAGTGATATTTGATGTTATGTCATAATAAATAGATGTAAAAATAATTTTTTATTTACATATACGTGATTGCTGCTTACAACTTTTCCTATTAATTGGGCATCAGTATTATTTATATTAATATTCCTATATGTGACTATTATACTTTTTAATAAAAAAGGGGAAAAATCACAAAAAAGTTACCCTAAGCTGATCGCTGTTTCGTCCCATGAGATGTTTTGGTTCAGGGACTTCACAGTTGTCGGTGCACTTGGGGCAGCGCCTGCTGAGAGACAAAACTATTAATGAACGATCACTGATTTATATGTAAATATTTGAAAAAAATATCTTAACATAGCCTATTTGACTGCCTCATTGGTCGTGTTGGTTGAAAGCGCGACTCCCGATCGGGAGGTCCTGGGTTCAAATCCAGAATCGGGCACTACTGAATTTTGTTACTTTAGATTTTCTATTAGTAGTGGAGTCTGGAAATGAGCCCGATGCATGGCAATAGGCTCACCATTTATTCCATAGTGCGCTTGATGAATCGTGGCTGTGTAATACATTCCTCTGCCTACCTCTCCAGGGATTATAGGCGTCATTTTACGACGAACGTAGAGGATAGTAATAGTAGGCGATAAAAATCATGTACAGTGGACATACTACTTTCAACAGTCAGTGTCGGTATTTTCAGAAGTTACTGCCATGTTTTTTTTATAAATTTATTACTATGTGCGTGGTATAAAATGTTATTCGTGCTTCAAATTAATTGGAATAATATTGATTTTAATTTTCCATGTCGGTTTATCATTGAACAGAAGTGAATTCAATACTTAAAATGTCGAAATTATTGGCGCTATTATTTTAAAATATAGTAACGTATAATCTTTCAAGGAGTGTATCGGTAACCCCTTTTTGAAGACGATGATACTGCCATCTTCGCGATAATTATCCAACTAGACGACACTGCTGCCATCTGTTCAATATCAATGCTGCTGCCGCAAGGGACCAGCATGTTGAGTCCGTAGCTAAAAATCACTCCACCGCTCCATTTAATTTCAAGAAACCAGTTAAAGCTGTGAAGCTCATTAAGTTCAGTAAGATACAGTAATAGTTGGTAAGAAGGCTAAGGGCGTTTTCGAGGTGTGAAGTGAACAATGAGTGGTGGCGTGGGAGCCGCGCACCCGTGCGCCGGCGCAGCGGGCGCGGCGGGCGAGTACAGCGGCGTGTTCAGCTCGTCGAAGTCCAGCGCGCCGTCGATGTTCAGCACTCTGCAATTAGAACCCTCAATTAGACATCTCTATGTAATTAATCAATTGTTAATTATATGTCTACTCTAAATTCACTCTGTACAAGCTGATTGAATACATCAAAGTACTTCTCAACGAAAAGAACTTGTCATATGTACATTTTATATAATCATTAAAATAATAAAGTTATTTAAATGCAAATGGCGACCTGCTCTGTGCAGAGAACCGATGTACCCTCTCAACAACAGACGCCACGTGTTCCACACCTTTCTGGATACCCCACACCAATATACCGATCTGAAACATAATAATCCAAATCCATGACGCTGTTCGAATCAACTAATACCGATTACATGACCTGGTTATAATAAACATGATACCTACAATTTATGATACACACGTGCACAATTTTAATTTTACTTCATGTGCCAAGTTTCTATTCAAGCATAAAATTCTATAATTACATGGCCTTTTTTTCTTTAACTTAACCATTTCATCTCTCAACTCTACAAAACTCTACTATAAAATCTCAACAATATTTAAATTAATATGTTGACAATATAAATATAATATTGATAAGATAAATTTTAGATAACATGCGTAGTTTTGATATAAAATGAATACTAATGCTTCTTTTTCTCACTTCAGTAGAAGATTCGAGAAGGCACTGACCTTAACGCGGACGTCGGGCTCGGGCGGCTCCGGCTCGCGGTCCCAGTTGACGGAGAAGTTGGGGCAGCTCTGGCACGTGATGGAGATGCGCACCGTGCGCAGCACCACCTCCGGCACCTGGCGACATCACGAACCTTACATAGTATATACTTCACATAGCTTTCATATTTTAGAATCAGACGGCCATGTGGAAATGAAAAAGAAAAGAAGATTTGATATTGAAATCACACTCACGTCATATGTCCCAGCCCAGACTATCATCATACTTTTTCTGAACCACACCCCCTTGGGGTACAGATCGACTGTCCACTCTATAAGCTTATCGTTGGTGACATCTGCTATAGAAGGCCTGGTGGAGAATATGAAGGTCCTCGTGTGGTAGCAGGGCAGCGAGTGGAAGCTGTCGACGGCTAGAACGCTGCCCCAGGTGTCCTCTGTGTAGAAACGCGGCGTGAACAGCAGCCGCCCCGCGTCCGTCTGCTGCACCTCTGCTATGCGTTCGTACTGACCTGGGAGTTTTGGAAGAGATCAGTCCAAATCAAAAATCAGTCCCAATATTATTGTATACAATAGAGGAGATTTAACATAAATGCATCGGAAACTGGTAAATGGAGGGGATATCATAGATACCGAATTAATGTTAATTTGCTACAAAACCATAGAATATTTTTTTTTAAATAATAAAATCATGTATAAATAATTTAAATGCATGTATAAATAATTTTAATATATTTTCATACTTATTTCGCTTTTTTTGCCAATGATAACATTTTACACATACCAGACTGATAGCTCATAGCTATCGCCATCCGGTCCATGAAGAACTCCTTATGCTCTTGGGTAAGAGGGCACAACAGTAGTTTGGCAAGTTGGTTCGGACACATCATTGGAAACCTAAAACAACACAAATGCTAACATTATCATTCGAAAATGTTTCCTATATATAAACCTCAGCTCTATTGGTGTGAGACTAAACAAAATTGTGTAAGGAAACAAGCATTACCTTATGTTGGAGAAGGCAGCAACCACTAGGGAATCCAAGTGTACCTTTTTCTCTTCCTCATTAAGATCGCTGGCATTCAGCCTCTGGCGCTGCTTGTCCAGCCACCGTACTACAAAACTGTACAAAATAACCATATAAATATATTGATACATTTGTTTTCAACAGAAACCATACATAATTTAGAACTATAGTCACATTAGATGAGTTGGACTCATAGTTTTTAGGTTGGTAGGCTAGATACACAATACATTGACACATTAAGCAAGATGATCCATGCCTACAACAAAGAGCAGTGTGCCACAAGGTGTGTCAAGTGCTTAGAGTTATGTATACATGAGTAACCCATAATTAAATAGAATTAGAATTTACTCTTCAATCTTGAGATATTTACTGTAGAAGTCAGTAACTGTGACCATCAGCATTTGCCATTCTATTCCCTCTACAGAATCAAAAAAACAATAATTGCAACAACTCACTGGTAAAGACTCATTTCATTGTGCAGCACCAGGTCACTTTGGTGCAACAGCAATAACAGTGTGTCCCCTTCCAGCTCACTCAACTCAGCCTCAGACCACACCCACTCTACATTCCATTTTACAAAATTCTGGCAGGCCTGAAACATTTTAAAGGTGATATGGCTGTATATAGATGTCATCCTGAACCACAGATTGAGTACACAAACACCTAAAAGGTCACCACCAACCATTTAATAGGGATATACATTTAATGGACATAAGTCTGCTCACAATAAGAGTTAAGCCCCTACTAGTCAAACATGGGTGAGACAATAGACTAAGGGTGCTTTTCAACCAGAGATGTACTATGCTACGTCCTGTGGATGCGTTTGATATCCACCAATCATATTCATTGATGCACATTGCTTAGCACTGGTGGAAACGGATTCAACTAAGATATGTTTTTTATATGGAAGGATGTGTTCAATGGATGTGTGCTATGGATGCGTGCTATAGATGCGTGCTATGGATGGTCGCGAGTGGTGTAGGTATGTATGTGGCTGGCTACTATCGACATATCGCATAGCTCGAGCTTCGCATCTTCTTCCCGCAGCTACTTTGCGGTGGCGCATCTTCATAGCACATCTTACTTGCACCAATACATAGCTTAGTATCAGTGGAAACAGTCACATACTTTCACAGCTTAGCTATTACATGTTCGCAGCACAGCTGCATAGCACATCTCTGGTGGAAAAGCACCCTAGCAGATGGAAACCATACACCAGTGGTTTACTTTAATCCTAATAGCATTTAACTAACACACACTAACAATTTAACATGGAATTGTATTTATGGATTCTAGTTCTAAGGAAGTGTTTTGCAGTATTCAAATATATTTAAATGATTATGATTGAGCCTACATTTGAATATATGACTGTGTGTAAGTTTATCTCTAAATATTATAGGCATTAATATTATCTTTTTTGTTTGACATTGGTGTAATATGAAGTCTATCACTACCTTAGCAACAGTGTTATGCCCACAGGCCATGGTGTATTGCATCCAAGATATGAGGCAGCCCCTCGTGGCCGCCTGCGCCATATGCTCTGACATGTACTCAAGGCATAAAGTCACTAGATCCTGCAAATTGTGGCAAAACATGAGATCTAATGTTTGAAGATATTCCTGATTATTATTGATAAAAAAGTCAGTAAAAAATTTTCAAACAACCTCATAGGTGGAGGATGTCTGTTAAATAAAAAGGTAGTTTCTGATTGCTAAAAATGTTTTTTCATAATGAGAACCTTATTATAGTTAATCATACTAACCAAGTATATTATGTTAACAGTTTTCACACCCCCAAGAAAACATTTAGATAAACAAGTTTCTTGATTTTTCTGATTCCCCTGTTGGTCGTGTTGGTTGCAAGTGCAACTGCCAATAGGGGAGGTCCTGGTTTTGATTCCAGCGTCAGCCACTACTATTTTTTTCTAATTTTGATTTTCTAGTAGTGGTTAGGAGTCTGAATATGTGCCCAGTGTATAGCAATAGGCCACTACCAATTTCATACTGGGACATAATCGTAACTAGTGAAACTTGGGAGTGTTCTGCATTCCTCTGCAGGCGTTTTATGATTACAGGCGTGAGGTTACGTTTACAAGTTTCTTCACAATGGTTTGCTTCAATAGTATAGTGAATAAACTTTTAAAATTAAATTGCCATATAATTTATTTTTTTGTTACTACTTGGATATGAAACTGGGGTCAGTAATGATAATTAAACTACATTACTCAGCCAATCCACAATGGAAGTGTTTTGGATTATGGAACCAGCTGATTTGCAAGTGAGAAAAAAACCTGTGCCTAGAAGTGGGACGAAAAATGGGTCACAGTCGAATAACATTGAACATACCTTAACATTATATTTGTCAGCTAGAGATAACACTGGAAGCACAGTTTGATGTGATATCTTGATTTGACCTGTGTAGAAGTATCTGAAAAAGAACACAGTGGCACCAATATAGTTATTATAAAAAAAAATTTGGAAATAACTGTGTTTAACTAAGAGTTAAACACGATCATAACCGACTTGGAGTCAAACCAAGGACTTCTCAATCAGCAATCAGTTATAAACACTGGACACTTGATCAATGAGGAAGTCGAATATAACAATTTACTTGTTCAAATATTGTTTCACCACCACTTCAACCACTATATATAAACAGTAATAATAATAACAATAATTTATCACTTTAACATTATAATTTGGTGTACACCATGAAGAAAATAGTGTGAAGATATGTATATATCATATAATTATGTATTCCTGGTTTGTAGCTCTTCTAATGTTGCTCTATCTTGACAGATTGACCATTTAGTAGCCCATTTACCATTTAAAAGTAAATAAGCTTACTTCAGAAAGTGTGGAAACACTGCAGCAGCATTCGGTGTTTCTTGCAACACCACTCGGCTCTCCCGCCACTCTGACCACTCGCGATTCATCAGCATTATCTGTTTTAAAAAACTAAGTCATTTTGTATGTTTTGATTTCATATAATAATTTCTGCAGGAGATTAACATCTATAAAATGATTTGCGCTAAAAATTCCATAGGATAATACATGTAAACAAAGATATCTACAAAATCGAAGTTCACATCTCCGAAGATGTAATTTTGTGGGGTGAAAGATTTAGTGGTATGTAATGGTATGTACTGTAATTCAAATTCAAAGTTTAAAACATTGCAAAGTAACTTTAAATTAAATACTCAAAAAAGAATTCAGTATGTTGCAAATGTATATATAGTAAATAGCCAAGAGTAACTGAACTGAAGTGGTTAACTAAATTACGTGTAGTATGTTCCCCTTACATATTTAGTGTTTGATGTTATTTGGTGGATCGGTTTAGTGTTATTGAGGGTATCTCTTCCAGGTGATAGTGATAGAGAAACAGTTGATATCTACAGGACGAAGCAAAAATGGCTTCAAGACTTGAACTATGATGTCAGATATGATGTAAGAAACACTTTTTATATTTGTTAATCTCTACTCATGTAATATCTGGTAACAATTAGCTCCTAAAAGACTATGAAATATTTACAAAAAGCCTAGGCTAAATAATTATTCTAAAACTGATGTAAGCGAGGAAGCTAACAGTACCTGAAACACTTCACTACTGGCGCATAGTATTAGTCTGTGTGCCGGATAGCTAACACCAGCCACTTCCAGTACAAGATCACTCATCAGTTGTTCTGCATACAAAGTTGCTATCTTGAGTAGCACACTTTTTGAATTGTCCACCTAAAGCAAACAGTGTTTTACTCTTTTATTTTATCTCATAAAATATATATAGCAATTAAATAATAACTTATAGCAGTCACAGATATAAAACACTAAGAAAAGAACATTTTATAATAAATTATGACATGATAAATATACAAAAGACAATTACTATTTTAACCTCACAGGGAAGGCCTATGTACAGTAATGGATTAAAACAGTTTTATGATGTTACTTATTTATTTTTCTTTTCCCAACAAATGTCCAGCAGTGACTGCAATAGGCTGATAATGATGATGAAATATCAGTCTAAAATGTATAAGAAAAAGACATTATGAAGATTATTTATAAGTAGCATCCTAAGACCAATTCAGGACATAGGGCTCCCCTGAGACATTTTTACTCATAATCTCCTTGCTGGTGAGGTAACATATATTTTATTTCAAATAAAATATAGATAAAATGTTGTGCATTCCTCTGCCTACCTCTTCGGGGATTACAGGCGTGAAGTTACATTTTTTTTTACGTAAAATTTATTTCAAAAACTTAAAAAAATCCTGTTATTATATTTACAGTGTCTGTTTTTTTAAGCATGTTTACAAATTTTAAACCATAATTCGATAATGTAACATCACCCCTATAATCCCCATAGAGGTAAGCAGAGGAGTGCAGTGCACCCATATTTTACCAGTTACCTATTCCAACATGGAATAGGTGGTGAGCCTATTGCCATACACATATTCAGTCTCTGAATCACTACAAGAAAATGTAAGTTAAACAAATTCATCAGTACCTGACCAGGGATTGGAACCCAAGAACACTTGTTTGAACGCCGGGTTTGCCATCAAAGAGGCAGACAAATTTGAACTACGAACTACTACTTAAATTTAAAGTGCATATCTTAAAATAACATGTTATTCAAGATGACGTTTGGCAGATTTCATCTCAGTCGAATATATATTATAAACTCAACACATATGCAGGACATATACAACATACAGCAGGACATACTCAACACATATGCCAGCAATGCTTATTTTAATGCGTTAAACAACCTTTATGCCACACGGACAAGGTAAACATTTTTAGGATGAGCCAAGTCGATATTTACTTCAAGGCTTCCAACGCCATCATCTTCCTCTTGAGTCTTATGTGCACTTGGTGATGCCGACGGCATCTCTTTTGTAGGGTGACTCATCTTTGCGTGATGATAGTTACATTTTATGCACAAAATATTGTTTTATATTTCCATTAGTGTAAACGAAAATAATCAACGGATAAGATGCATAATGGATCGGCACTGACATTGACAATTGATAATGCACGTCAAAATTGATTGTCTTCCGAAATATTGATACCTATATAGTTAATAAAAATATTTACTTCCAAATATTTTATTATCTAGTTATAACATTTTTGTTTTCAGTGACCATTATTTTCAGTAACACGCAGTCTAGTGTTTTTTATTTGCCTTTGTAATTGCAACAATAGACACAAAGACAATAGTATTATTCTTTTTATACGTGAGAAAAACAGAATTGTTAATATTCATCTACCAAATAATTTAACGTTTTTCAAATTAGAATTATTTGGTACGGGGTAAATAGTGCATGATGATACTGTTAGTATAAAAAATTGAATGAACTGTAATTAAATTTGTTCAATTATACACTTTTGTCATAATTAATTAACAGGTATTGTATTTTAATGAAAATGAAGGTCAATGACACATTAAGTATCTGAACGCAAAATATCACATACATGTATCCAAATTTTTATCGATTTTTGTATGGCTACCTACTTGTACAGCTGTCAAATGTACACACGTTTTCTTGGCGTTGTTTGTCGTCCGGCGTTACATTTTTTTAAAGTTTATCTTTTATTTCGGCTGTTGTGATGTAAAATGTAACGTAGGACTCTCGTCCGATGCCAATGAATAAGTTTTTTACCGATTTTGTGAGTATTTATGAAATTTTTCATCTAATAATCCAAATAGCTTGTTTGACTTGGTCATCTATTTTATCGATGACTTGATTATTTTTTATACCGTAGTATACAATTGTATAGAATTTGTATTGCCTATTAAATAATGTTATTACCTTTGTATCTGTAACATTATTTAGATTAGTTCATGTGATGTAAAGACTAGTTTTATCTTATGTGATTTTAATCCAAGGCCGTCCGCGTCTTAAATATATTCGATCTCTAATGCATTTTTGTGTACAGACAGGGTCATGTACCATATATTAGTCTTTTTTCGTTTTGAGTTGTTCAGTAGATCAATAAGCGTCCTCATATCCGGAATTAATACTTTATGATACACTTTGACCTGGATGTCGTTAAGTACGTTTAATGTGACTACTAAGTTAACGCTTTATGTTATTATCTTGTGAATAACTGCAGTCGTCATTCAAAGTTAAATATGTATAAATGTTTAGAGCATTTCCTATTAATTTTCATATATTAATTATTTTAATGAGACGTGATTATTTTTTATTTGTTCAAAAACAATATATGAAATTGATGTCCTCTCCTGTCTG
>DWEJ01001624.1:0-12679 GCA_018245835.1 Mysoria sejanus stolli | reverse complement strand
CTATGATACATAGAATAACTCTTATGCAGTTTCTGAAAAACGTATAAAAAATGAAAGACAAAAAAAGTAAAAAAACTAAACTTGCAGATTGCATTTTTTTTTTACATGCGGGCTCTTAACGTATTAATTAAAACTCGTTTGATACACAGGACACAATTAAATTCCAAAATCGGAATCTAATAGACGTATGGTACAAAAATGAAATTTGTCACGAAATAGGCCAAGCGAAGTTTTTACGAAGTAACGTATCAGTTTTATATAAATATCCCCAACACTTGTACCTTTAACCAAAAGAACTAAACCAAGCGATAACAATATAACTGAGCGAGAGACCTGGCAGGCCGTCGGTCCCATTACCATAGCTGTTGATGAAGTTGGCGAGGTACAGGTCCAGTTCTCTCACGGATACGTTGATATGGTAAGGGTTCACGCATAGACCCGGCTGGGTGCACTCTGGGTGCTTTTCCAGCCGTTCGCCATCTGTGCTTTCCAGAGGTATCGCTTTGAACAAAATCACCATCACTAGGTCTAAACGCCACACCTGAAACATGAAAACAGAAATTTAAAATGTACGAAGTGAATACTAGAACGAAGTGAATACTAGTTCGATGAAAAATTCCATGTTTCGTGGATTTGCATTCCATTTTTACTTAGTATTAAATTAATAAAAAAGTTCATTTAATTAGTCCCCGAACTGCCGCAATATAACCTTAATAAATAGTGTACTTGTAACTGCTTTACCTTATCCGCCTGCCTTAGGCAGTCTATCCGTCTCATCTTGCCTTTTTGATCTGGGTTGGAGAGAACGCATACGGCCGGTCTTTTCCCCGTTATGCTGAGGACGAAGTCTTCTCTGCAGTCCTGAGTAATGTCCTTCCGAAGTTTCCCAAGCAATCGCGATGCCCATTTCTGCTTTACTTCTGCTTTTTCGTTCTGTAATTATTCAAGGATAGTATCAATGTACAAATAATACAACTATAACATGTCAGCTTTAAACATCTATTACCTTATTATTGATTAACTGCGTGCAGTTTGAGCTTATATTTAAAAGGCTTATAAATAGCTTTATCTAGAATCTGCATATTATTTGTCAGATGTAATTGCTTAGCGGCGATAAATTTCTTTCATTTTGCATAATATCATTGATATCGTAACTATGATCACTACAATCATCTGTCACGACAGCGGTAGTCTAAAACAACCAGTCTAAGGACAATTATAAGGACAATTTATCATAGAGACGTGTATTAATTTTGGATTACTACCAGGAACCTTTCACGACACTGGCAGTCTTTAAGTATTCTAACAATTGAAAATATTCTTTAGGTATATCTTTACTTACTACATGACTTACGAGTAGTATGATTTAAATTTGCGTAGCCATAATAGCATTCTACGGATTTAAAAGCAGAATTTTGTGGAAGTTCAACGAATATGCATTGGAAAGACCTGGTTTCAGAATCATTTGGTACACGAACATTCTTGAATCGGTACTTACATTAAGAGCTCTTCAACACAAATAAGTGTTTGAGTGTAATTTGTCGAAAATGACTCTTCCGTTATAATAATGTAGGTAGGTTGAGATTTTAAAAGCTCAAGTAAAATGTAGCAAAAGCTCAAGGGCACCAATAATTGCGAACCAATTCTGAACTCGGAAATTGTCATATTCGTAAACAGTTTTTAAAGTATATTTATTTTCGATACAATAAATAGTTTAAAGACAAAAGTCATGTTCTGATAAAACTATTCGGTACCATTAATGTAAGGGCTTTATTAGAGTTCTAAGTATGAATTTTTAAATGATAATTGTTTACTAAAGATACTGAGTCAAGTTAAAAGCGCGCAAAATATAAAAAAAAACAAGCCCATAAAGGCAGCTATATTCTAACAAAAAGATATAACATAAATTTATTATTTGATACATTTTCTTATTTGTCATATATGGAATCTATATAATGCGGTCAAGGTTTTCTTAAAACTATCCACTGTTTAATTGAAGCGATTTCTCAGTTTTATAAGAATCGTTGCAGTTTCAACAATAATTTTGTTTAAATTTTGTTTGTGACCGATGTCGTCTCCAAAGTATATTAAATTAAATTTCGTTTTTATATTACGCATTTACGCACCCGGAACGCAAACAAACACAAAACATACCTAATGTGCTAATACATAATATATGTATATTACGAAAACGTAACATTATTCTACATGTTTATTACTATACGCTCTAAGTCGGAACTTTTCGACTTACCCCAGTTTCAAAGTGCACATCCATCGATTTTATGGTGGTTATAAAACTTTTGTTTTGTTATGATTTTATCATGAGAAATATATATAAACAGTATGACCGTGTAGTTCTTTATTTTTGTCGATATATTTTCGTGTAGTTAATACGACTAGTCTACTTTGTCCTATACTTACCGATATGAAGGACTAAGGAAAAAATCACTGACGTATATAAAATCTATTCGCTATCACTCTTCCACTTAACTGTCTCACTATCTTATCTACTCGCTCTTGACCGTACAATCTTATTACAGATATGTTACTACTATTGAATAATAAATGAAAATATCTGACATGCCAGTGATTTCTAGTTAATATATTATAATATGCAAATCAGAAAACAGCTGACATTATTGTTAGCGATCGAAATAACTGGTGGTGTTTTCAATAATTATTAGCAGTTATTGCAATATCAAAACTCTCGAATGCTTATAAATTATAGCCTGTAAAAACTTCCTTATTAGAACGATAGACAAGCTATGTCTATTCGATATGAAATCCTCTTATGTAGCCTGAAGGCAAAGATTTAGGTCGCGTATGAAACTTTTTGTTGGCGTCCAGTTTCGCGACAACTTGTGGAAAAGTTATTTTATCAGTTGCCCACTTCATACGGAATACATCACACGTCATGAAACAACTTGAACTTTGTGATATAACAAGAATTATAAACAGTTGACGGATACAAAATGAAAAATCACCAAAATCAACTGATTGGGTGAAACTATTAAAATGAATTGGAAAGTATTGAAATTAATCAATGGTAATAAATAAGAATTATTAAATTGTTTAATCAAACAATGATTATAAAAAATTATGCCAGTTTTCCTTTGTGTGTTCCATTGTTTGTTCTTACAAACAACTTGACGACAATGTATTCAGTAAAATATGCGTTCTTCTTTCGGCAGAACTATTTCGTTCTACCTCCTCATTACATCACACACGAACAAAACTAAAAATGATTCATTTACAGATGATGGTTGACTCTAATTGGTGGCGAATTAGAAAAAAACTGTATTAAAATCGTACTGCACAAAAACTACTATATGGTTAGTTAATATCTCAAAAATTAAAAATACGGTATTACCTGTAATTCATACTTAGTGTGCCGCTCCTCCTCGAGACTCATCCGTTTCTCGTGTTTTTTGTAATATTTCCTTTTGGCCGCTTGTAAATTGAACCACGTGTACGAAAAGGACTTTACAAAAGGCATCAGGGCCTCTATGAACGGATGGAACTCGTCCTGTGAACATTCAAACAATCAACGAGATTTAACATAACAAAGTACTAAATTTTGGAGCCCAACACTGGACCACATTAAATATATTTTCTTGATCACTTTGATGACAATATTTCAAATACCTTTGTTCAATTATATTCAATTGCATTCACTTGAAAATATTTTATATGAATTTTTTTATACACATATTATAATGTTGTTAATTAAGACTTACGACTTAAAGAACATCCAAATGCCCCATTGTCCCAGTTTGGTTAGGTTACATAGACAATTATGCAGACTGAGTAATTAGACATATACATCCAAAGCATTCATAAACATAAACAAATACCAGAGGCTATGGAAAGTCTTGTGCTATTCAAACTTTTATGCATAGTATCTAGCCACATTCTGAGCGGAAAGTCCATGAATATACTATTGGAACATACGGATGTAACGACGAACACCGGAGTACCCTTTCAGTGTTTTGTTCTCGTGAAGTCCGTGTGCCGTCTTGAAAAAGGAACGTGCTTTGAAAAAGGTAGACCACAGATAAAATATCGAAACATTGCCGTCGACGAGATGTCAAATAAAAATAAAATAGATGGATATATTTTGATGTTTTCTACAAATATTTTATCTATACACCATCACTGGATGCCTGCACAATAAGATAATAAAAATCATAAATATAATTTTATATACCATTAAAATATTTAAACGTAAAAAATAATATGAAAAAGAAAATACTTAAAAAACTACCCACACGAAATTTCAAGAATTTTATTCCACATTTATTTATTAAATATCATGCAAAAGTGACCAAATTTTAATAATAAAATAATAACTGGCATCGTATATAACTTCACCAGAGAATGGAAAGGCGTGCATGTCTTTAACCTACTCATACGAAGGTTTCAATACCGTTGCTGACTCATGTATGGACAATCGAAGCCTGCGGTAGATATACGAGGCTCCGTACATACTCGTTCACATTCTGACGATAAATATATATTTCTCAATATAAGGTTCTTGAGAAAGCGACTGCTAATCAGGCGGAGACTGTATTACTGTTACTTTATAGTATGGCTGTTATAAATAATTAAAACAAGAGTGACACAACTGTAATGATCTAATACAATATCGAGCTAGTATATTTATGATCGCCGAATTGGTAACACATTGGTAACACAAAATAATTTATAAAAAATTCTTATAAAAAATTACTTATAAAAAATTCGTTGTGTATTAATAAAGATTATACCTAATCAAATTTATTGAAGAGCAGCTCAAAGAGTAATCAGTTCAGTGCATCAGTTCAAATTAAACAATCCAAAGAAGTATATGTAACGGTGTACAAATCGACTATATCAACAATGAAATCGACTATATCAAATTAAACAATCAAAAGAGGGATATGTAACGGCGTTCAAATCGACTATATCAATAATGAACCGTTGTTGCAAATATAAAAAAAAAACCAAAAACATACAAAATATTGACATGTGTCATGTTGAAAATCGCGCTAATCTCGTATGCATCGCAGCGCCGCCGAACAAATGCTGTATTGTTGTGCCTTGAATCATAACATAATATATGCAAATGTGTCGTCGTTATTTATCGCGTGCCCAGTTTAGCGAGCCATGTATCAGAATTCGCGATTGTTTATTTTATTTAAGGTCCATTTAGAACCGTTTTGATGAACTGCGACTTGTCTTGGCTAGACCAGAGCTGTCGGCTCTACAGCGACTTGGGTTATAAGCTTCCTGTTATTTCCTGCTTCGGTTGCAGCTTTGGCTAAATTTAATACACAACAAATTTGATGGGATTTTAATTTACTATTTTACTCTCTATTCGATATTATATTTGTGTATCTTCTACGATTATGGTTGTCCATATCGATTTTATGATATGATTGGTTATTTGGATATAAATATAATACAAATACATTTTTAAATAGTTTTTTTTTGTTAACTTTAACGCAGTATAAAACCACCAAACAAAACTCAACAAACATCTTTTTCTCATATAAAAGATGTTATTAAAACAAATTCCGTTATTTACAGTCAATTATTTAAAATAGTTCCATAGATTTATACCTTAAATAAATTAACCTTAGGAAACTCTCTTTTTACTGCCAAATACTGTATATTGGCGGTAAAGTAGAATATTACATTAATTTCATATAATAATTACTAAACGACATAAATGCATTTCATTTTTTGCGCTGTTTTGGCGTGAAATCTTTTCTATTACATTCATGTAACAATCGGCAGAAGGTAGTTTAAGAAAAACATCAGATATTTTATAGACATACTAATTGTACAGGTTACATGGTTTATTTTTCAAAACCTGACAAAGTGACACCCTAATTTCGAACCACTACTCTTAAATACAGCGTCCCCATTCCGCATGTGGGACGAGGAGGCACTACATTACGTTGTAGATGGTAACGCACCTGTGTCTGAACTTAATGCGAAACTCGGTGTATCTTGGCCTGTAAACACACAAGTTTCACGCAGATTGCACATACATGCTCAAATGTACATGTATACTAATTGCCTAATACCTAAAACGGCATGATAAAAACGTTAGGTAAGCTAAAGATAAAACTGACCCGGGAATCGATCGGCAGTCGCACTTGCAAGCACCACGACCAACGAGGATTATGTTTCTACGATACCATAAAAACTTAGTTCTGTAATAGTATCTAGTAAAAAAGTGAGGTGCCTGATTTATCTTCTGAACAATTCGATTGCAACGTTATATCAGATTATCGTCGAGGTGGCTGTATGAACAAATCAGCACCTCATATTACCCTTTACGTCCAAATTTATAGCAGCGAGTACGTCACTCAGAGAGTTTCAAGTTGCCCAAAGAAGCCCAGACATTAGTACGCACATTAAAAATTGTATTCTAATGAAACTGTAATGCTGTTACATTTTTAAGAGCATATTGCTTTCTAAGCAGAGATCGAATGCTGCAACTAAATAGGCTGACGATTATCAAATATACTTGTCTATCGATGACTACAGCAGCTAGGTTAGGTTTTATCGACTCTCAAGACGTTCCATGTTCTAAAGGGGTTATGGCCGTAGTAAAAATTCTTCATTAAGTTGAGCATCGAGTCATGTGAGCTGCAATTACCAAAGAATGTCACAGTAGAGTAATCGATTACAACTAAATCAAATGTGCTGGTAAATCATAACAAGGTTATTGACCTGGCTTCACCTTCAATGGTTATACCTTTGAACTTGAACTTGTTTCTAGACGTAATGTCATATAAACAAAGAGCCAGTCAAAACAGTAAATTGGCGATCATCTCAGACGGAGCACTGCTGTGCCAACGCTGACTGGTGCCCACTTGGCAGGACCCGGGAGACGCCGCCCTCCTGGATGCTTCTTTTGTTAATTGAGCTACAGCCAGGAACGTACGCGTGACATTGAATGAAAATTTGAACTGGACTCAATTCTTAAGGTTAATGACTTTGCAATATAGATCAGAGCCTAAGCGTGTTAATAGGGCACGTCCATTGATTATGAAAAGTGAGTGATTAATCTTGGACCAAGAAAACTGGGTACTTCCTAAAATTTATTCATAAAAGAGCAGGTGATTCCGCTTTTCTAATTAAAAAAAGTGTTTCATATAAACTGCAAATTACTCCATCAAATTCAAATATAAACTAGTTCAGTATATTACCTACTAATAATAAAAAATACATAAAAGATAAGCTTTAACATGTGATCTAATCTGAAAATAAATTTAATCTCAAGATTATGATATTATGAAATTATGTTAAAGGTGCATTGGACCATACGTGCCCGGAGTATGACAATAAGCTCACCACGTTGTCCCATATGGACATAAACGTAACTGGTGATATATGGGAATGTACTACACTGCACTGTCTACCTGTTATTTCCTGCTTATTATGGTCGTAAAGTTACGTTACGTTAAAATGGACGAAAAAAATAATAGTATACAATAAAATGAGAATCTCATCTCAGGTGCAAATGCTAAAAATAATTTAGACATTTAAAATTGAATGTATACAATCACACCTGACCAAATCGAGTTTATGGAAAACAAGGACCATCTTCCTACGCGAGTTGAAAGCGCGCGAATGATAAAAAAATTGCGTCATAAAACTATCAAAATGCGAAGGCGATAAGGTGGAAGTATTTGGCATATATATGAACAACAAATGCTGAATAGTGAGATTGTTGGCAGAAGCGCAGGTTGTTCGTACGATCTAGTCTGATGCTAGGATGATATCATCCGGGGAATCACGTTATTCCGATTCCATTACCGCGGTTTAGCCGCGAAGTTTCGTAAAGTGCTTGTTAGTTGTGCTATATTTGGAAAATTTACTTTATCTAACGAGATGAACTAAATTTCTAGATAGAATTAATGTATCGCAATCTTTATAGTTCATACTTAAAATTATATTTTCGAGTTATATTAAAATTAAGCAATCAGATATTAGTCAGTCTCCATAAATAATTTCGATAAAAAAGTTGAAACAAGGAATTGAAAAGTCATATTCAACTTCCAGAAAAATGCCTACTCTTTAGATCCAGACTCGGAAACAACCTAAGTTATAAAGATTACTGTTGTTTACAAACAGTAATAGACAAGCAATAAAACTAGGTGTTCCTTATCGAATCACGAACTATTAGGACAACTTCCAACAGATGGACATTGCCAAAACACTGGAGTGCATTCACCCTGAAAATTTTGGCGGCAAATCCGACCACGCGCTGACGATTCCTTCATTATTATTTTTTTTCTGTCTTTATTTCGCGGCAGTCCAATTTATTTTATAGATATTGGCGCTGGTTCATTGGGGATGCCCGGCTGGACTTGGCCGTGGCACCGGTTGGCGTACCTAACTGGGTCGCCTACGTCACACAGGAACACTGGCCAAAATCACGACACACGCGGAAAGACGCCATGAAAAAAATTCACGCACTCCGACATCTTGCCACGCGCCGTTTTGGCGCGCAACAAGTGATGCGTCCAGAAACGCATACGCTTAGTGGACAGCGCACGTAATTCTACAATAAATCCCATTGTTGTAAACTGAATGCAAAATTCGATTATATGCATTTAGGTAGTTAACCCGGACGCAAAAGGAATTTTAAATTCCTTGCAATTTTCAAACTTGGAAACGTATAGTTTTCGAACGAAGCATGTACCACCTATTTCGGTGCATGCAATTTAATTCCACAAAAAAACTTCTCTTTTCTCGTTTTTCCTTCATGTAACGCGGAGCATGAACCGGAAGCGTAGTTTTGATAACACGCTATTTTATTTTACGACGTTCAGATCGTAAAGCAATATGGTGTCAAGAAAATGCCTACTATTTCGAAATTGGTCCACCAACCGACCATCAAAGACAACGATGTTTTTTTCACTGGCTGTAAAGAGTACGTAAGGCCTTGATCTTTTTGTAGTTTGTCGCATGTAGGCCAAAGTATGTGTAGTAAAATAACAGTTCCTCTTAAGACCAAATGTGTTATTATGTCTTCTGACCAAAATGTGTTATTCCAGGTTGTTGTAATGGTTTAAATCTAAGTACTTTAAATTTTCATAAAAAAAGAACGGTTATAAAAACAAATTGACTTGAAGCTATAAATTATAAATACATACTTATTTAACGTCAGCAAATGTCTTAGCTAACTGTATACCTACAATTTCGTGTTACTTATTGATTTTCAGACCAATCTTTATTAATATCAGCTACACAATACCGTTCCAACGTTTACGTTTAAACTTTATGACCATACATATGTACTAGAATATATTTATATCGCATTACCAACAAGTTGAAGACCAGTAGCAGCTGAACTGTTTGTGCAGAAATAGAAAATAGTTTCAAGAACTACGGGCACGTTTGTATTGACAGCGGACATACACATTCTCTAATGCTGTCTAATAAAATTGCAAATATTTTAATTCGTTTAGTCGTTTGAATCATCAATTTATTTGGTTCAATCATTTCACCAGCCAGCTGCATACCGATATAAATATATTCAGTAAGACCAATATTTGGACAGATTAATATTCCCAAAGCGCTTCACCCACCCACTTAACTGAGCGTTCACGAATCACAATCTGAAATTTGCTCAATCTTTGTAACCAGTGACAGAATATTGATATTACTGATGCAAACGACCACTCGAGTAATGTTAATAACATAAAATTTACGTGACTATCAAATTTATATTATGTTATGTTATGTTATACTTATGTAATTTACGAAATTCAAAGAAATTAAGAAGCCCGAAAACGTTAGTTAACGAAACCATGGTTAGAAAACATCTATCTATAAAATAACGCAAAAAAAATTACTTTTTTAAGTAATATCCATTGAGCCAACGTTCCGCTCTCAGCAGCACCGCGCGAGCGCCGCGATCGCGAATCTTGTGCACTTCGATTGACCTTCTACTAGAGTATATAGTGTTTCCATTCAAAGACCTAATGCTAATGCAACGCGGTGTATAATCCCAATATACCAACAGCGCTTATTTATCTATATGGTAGAGAATTAATCAAGCGGTAAACAAAATCAATATAATATGCCGCAGGCACACTTAACGTTTATGGCGAAATTTGTAAATTTCCATCTTGCATACATGAATTAATTCTAGACGAACATTCGCCAAGTTGTTTTAATGGAATGATATCATATTTCACCTGCGCAAATTTAATAATATTACGATTTTATGTAAGCATACATTTTATACGTGACCAACTTTATATTTACGACTCATATTCAATTATGAATTCGTTTCTCTCAAACATTCTTGTATACTGTTTGTAATTTAAAAAATATATCTGTTGAAAAATCATTTGGGTAGCCGACCATGCGTCGTTACTATTTACTTGTCGCGCTACTTTTGCATTAAACTTACCCTCGTTTAGTAATGATTTATAACTTTAGTGCGGCGTTTAATGTGGATTACTTCATAAGGCAAAAAAAAATTCTCTAAGGCGTGTAAGCCAACCCGCACTTGGCCAGCATATGTCCTCAACCCTCTCATTCTAAATAAGATCCGTGTTCCAACAGCGGAGCGATAAAAAGGTTAAAATACCGTTCTTAGGACTATTAATGGTTACAAATATTAATCAAACCTTTACAATACTTTTAACGTCCTACTCGCATAACAAGGTTGAACCTGAATATTGCCTAATTTTAACCAGATTAGAGGAGTCTAGAGCAAAAACTTAAACCAATTCTTCAAATCATAAAACTGTCTTTAGTTATTTAACTCAGAATACGCAAGACTGTCCAAGTGCACACATGTCATATCATGTGCAAGATTCAAGACACTTGTTTTTTTATCTTCACGCCTGTAATGCCCGAAGAGGTAGGCAGAGGAATGCAGAACACTCCCACGTCTCACCGCATACGTTGTACCTCCCACTATGGAATAGGTGGTGAGCCTATCGCCATCTATCGGGGACATATCCAGACTCCGAACCACTACTAGAGTTTTTAATTTCACACTTTATTATACAAAAGTTGAAAGGTAGCAAGAGGTTCCTTATTTACATATCTGTACTTATAAAAGTTCATTCAATGGTCAGAAATATTGACAATAATAATACCGTTTCGTAGAATTTTTAAATTTTTCATCGTAAAGATTTTTCAATGTAATCCACTTTCGAATTTCGAATCAAAAGTCGGTCATAAATCATAACAGTGCGTCAGTGGTCCGTGTTTGTGCTCGCCCACATAATCCGTTCATGGCGCGGTAAATCCATCGTTCTGTCGCGTTCAACAGTAAATCATCATAAGAGAATCCCGTATGCAATATAAACTACGCGTACGTACGATTCGGTTTTGCGACCAAGCCTAAAAACGCATAGAATAGTATCGCACAATAACACTTATCGATATATGTGTGTAGGTATGTATATGTATACTGAGCTGTGTTATTCTGACAGGAGACCCGTGTCGAAATAGTAGATGATTGTCATAATCAATTCGAAATAAGCCTGTAATAATCCCCATATTTACCAAATTAATGGAAATGTTTTACATTTTGTACCCTTATACAGGCAAAATCTTGGGATTCGCAATATATAGTTGAGTTAAATATGATAACGTAACGTATAAATAAAATCGAATACCTTTCAAAATGATATATGTTTCGAGAGTAAAGTCATATTGGATTAGACTGATTAGAGCATGGTGCAATGCGGATATTTAATTACAGTTGCAACCCCATACAAATAAATCCATCTGATTCATTAACGCTATCGCAATCGAAGCTAACAAACAAAACCCAATAAATTCGTTTAGATAACCCGCATACAAAAAATCATTATCAAATGTCCTAAAACGGTCGATTGCTGAATAACTAGACGATATTTTTTTGTTCTCTATTCGTTTTACATTTGATTTCCACAGCCGTACTGGAAAAGTTCACGTCGTAATGCAATCGCGCGGCATTAGTTACGCAGTTTATCAGCATTCTAGCTGCAGCTTTGAGGGATTAGTACGGTATACCGACCTTTGGGTGGCGCAAAATTGTACTGCATGATACACAAAGGACTGCTGCGTACAATGGAAAACTTGCTATAGTCATGTGACATTGTAGTCACGGAAACCATTATAATGACACATTTTGAATTAGTTTAAAGTTTTTAAATATAGAATATTAACGAGTTATACACCTAATATTTTACTAACTATTTATGAGGTTAATATAATTTATGTGTTTTGTGAAGTGTTAACAATATTGCATATCAAATAATAATCTAGAAACTTTTGTAGATTAGCTTATGGACGCATCACCTCTGTATGGGTAAGCGGACACAAATCTAGTTACGAAACAATTTTCTTAGATGTTAAAAGATGAAAGCGTCTGTCACTGTTTTAAGGCCGGTAAATTCATGTCAATCTGAGATCAATGTTAATGTTCTCAGTATGAAGTGACCATTAAAAAGTGACCATTAAAGTGGTAGTGGCTTATGTAATTATACCTTTGTTAGTTACGATTTAAGGCTAAGCTATTAAATGGACGGTACATGTTATGTTTACGATATGAATCTATTATGTTTATAAAGATGGTGAAGATAGTGTAGAAGAAGCAGTGATAGCCTAGTGGTTTGAAATTCGACCTCTCACTCCGGGAGACCGGGTTCAAATCTCTGGCGCGCACCTC
>DWEJ01001623.1:0-12679 GCA_018245835.1 Mysoria sejanus stolli | reverse complement strand
TTGTACAAAGAGAAATATCCAATCATTAAAAACTTGTCAACACCGAATGGAAAGAGGCATACTCATCATAAAATTAAGTTAAAAACAATTAGGAAACAAACCAAGAGTATAGATATAAAATACAAATCAAACAATTAAAATGGAAATAGGCAGGACACCTAACAAGAAGTAAAATAGAAAAGTGGACGAAAGACGTGACACAATGGTGCCCTAGATATAATAAAAGAAGTAAAGCAAGGCAGAATCGAAGATGGGAAGATGATATTAAGGATGTGGCAGGACCGTGCTGGATGAGAATCGCACTTGAAACACGTGGGGAGGCCTAGGCCAAAGGGCAAGATAATCACGAAATCGGTGTCAAATAAAAATAATATTACTTAATCACTTTACTTACATAACAAATATGTTTAATACTGAGTTTAAAAGAAGAAATGTAACGTATAAGATTGTTAATAAAGGCTTATTATTACCATTATTTATAACCCTGTATAATATAAAATACAACAATCATGAAAGATACCAAATCACTTGTATAACCTTCATTACTCCGGAAGTATTTCTTGGCCGCTATGACATGAGGTTTTCAAGAAAGTCCTGAAAAAAGTTTGAATTCAATGCCGACAATGTTGTTTGTCCACTTATCTTCAGGTGGCATATCTACCGTTTACGATTACATTTATAAAGAAAATTTTCAATCGTTCGTTCTCTGAATATTCGTCATCATTTCTTTACAGTCTTACTCATTTCACGTCATTACGTGACTGTAGGGACATTGCCGTATTGGCAATGCTGCAATGATCTGCCAAGTCTGATTCAATTGGCATTTTAAGAATAAGCGGTATGTTTAAATCATCGATAAATTGAATTTGTAGGTGCGGTGAACATCAATGAATGTTTGTGTAATTTTTAATGGGGTGAGTACATGGACACTGCCAGACATACATTTGTCAGGACTATAACTTTATAAGAATAAGACTATTAATTTGAATTTGATAATGTAACGTATTTAATTAACCGAATGAAAGAGATGTTTATGTATTTAGAATGTTATTTAATTTTAACCATTAATTTCCTTGGAAAGTTTCTTTAGTGGCATATAACTTATTGCAATAAATTTAACCTCTCAATGGTTATGTTCAGCAGTGGATGTAGAAAGGCTGATGATAAAGATGAATAAAACGTACTAATTCAGTTAACAGTAGAAAAATTACCTAATTAAAAGAAAAACATGTGCCAAGCGTGAATAATAATAAGTGTCAGAGCATGTACTATGGTGAGTCATAGCAATTAATTCACTTGTTTTATTGCAGATCAACAAAGTTTGTTAATACATTAGTAGGTGTATTAATTAAATATCCACAAAAATATGGTGTAACAAGACAATGCTTTGCGTGTTTCTAATCGTCACTTCTATATTAACTGATACATAGTAAAAAACGTCAATAAAATGTATTATACTGTTTAGTCACGAAATCTAGTTATTAACGGAATCGATTATTAGAAACAAAAATGTACAATTACAATAAAAAATAATTATTTGTATATTTCCGGCAAGACTGTGGCCAAAAGCTAGCCTGTTCAGTATAAAAAATATATAAAAAAGACTAGGGGTCCAGTGCAACTACCACCGCGGCATTTACTAACAAGATGTGAGGTAAGTTTTAGTTTAGAGAAGTGCCTAAAGATAAAAAGTGAATTACTATTAAGATCCACATTAACGCAATTGTAACATAATACGATCATCATCATCAGCCTATCTCAGTCCACTGCTGGACATAGCCTTCCCACAAAAACGCCATTGCGCACTGTCCTCGGCTCGCCATATCCAGCTTCTAACTACAGCTTTTCGCTGATCGTATACCCCAATATACTGTTCTCAAAATTGTTTTTTCGTACACCTGCCCTGTGTTTAATGAATTCTCTTCTTTTTTCCTGTCCTACGGTTGTCTGGTAGAGATCGCTTGTTAGCGATAACACCGCCTTTTGTACACTGTCCATTTTCTTCATTCCTTTATGTATTTGTTTCTGTAATTGGGTGTACAATAAAGAATTTGTATCGTATTATGTAGTAGCAAACAATCGTATGTGTAGCAAACAACCAAGAAAAGATATACCGAGATATGTTTTGCTATATCTGTACATATAACTATAATTTGAGTTACATGTGTGGTTACTCGAGCGTTACTAGATAATATTTTAATATGCTATGCTTTATATTATAACTCTGTCTTTTAAATCTCTGTACATGTTATTTGATGGTATCAACATATACACTCGCTCGTGCTAAAATAAACCCCATTAGTCGCAACGTCCTAACGTTTCTGTATTTCTGGAATGTGACCTCATAGCGAAACTTTCAATGATAATAAAAATACGTTATTTTATTTTCAATGTATAGTAGCGTTGATTATTAATTGATTAAGAATTGTTGATTATAAATTTAAACGAAATGTTCATAATTTAAACATAGGTAATATTCTATTATTCAATACTGGTATATTTTACTGTCCATTTATCTGTATAATTCACAAAATGGCCGAACATGAAGAACAAAGATTTTGTCAATAAATATTTCATAAGGGAAAAATATTAATAGAATATTTTTTTTCCAAACATGTTAATTTTTATAAGTTTCAAATAGTTCGTCACTAAAGCGACGGCTACACTTGAATTTATTCATATACCTTTATGCCTTCATGACTACATATTTTTTTACTGTACATACTGTACATTTAATTACGAAGAAATAATATTCGGTCTGCTAACTGCGAGTTATTAAATTAAAACCTTTACTGTGAAAATAAAATATGTACAAATATATAAAATTTTTAATTAAATAGAAACCACAAAAAAATTGTTCTTTTTACCGTCAATTAATGAAATTAGTAAATAACGGATGTAATATGGATCCAATAATTTGCTATCACATTAACCTATTTATTATACCGTGGCAACAGTTTAATGGATTTAGACACGATAGCCCAATGATAGACGGCACTTGGGATCGGCAAAAATATAGGTATGAACTTCGTTATTTGTTGGCGTTAGGTGTATTATTTTTACTGAAATGATGTTATAAATAATTAGTTGCCAAGTGTACCCATATAACTATGAATGTTATCTATCGTTGTATGATAATTTGATGATTTAAATTTATTATTATTCCAACACCGTAATAGGGGGAGTCGTTGAGCTTCCGTCATGGTTCACATCTAGTGTGAATCGGAGGATATAAAGCTGGTTGTTCGGACTATACGGATATAGAATTTTAAAGGTCTGTAAATATGCTTCCTTGGTACGTTTTGACTTTAATTTCAGCAACTTAATATTCATTTTTAGAAACGTGATTTTTTTTATTTGCGGTATGTACATATCTATTCAAATAAATAAGCATCAGCACTACAAGTGTATTGTTAGGGTTTTATTATTTGCGTTGGGAATTAAATTTTTTGAAAAATCTGTTACAAATATAGATACTTCGGAATATTAAATATAGATGCGAGAAGAAATTGATTCTTATCATATAATACAATTATTCATGTTTAAACAGGAATTAGGATCGTTGCAAATTACTTCATCAGAGTAGCAACGCCTCCTCACGTTATTTGTAAGATTCTGACATTATTGTCAGAATCTTACAAATAACTTATACAGCGTGTATAATGTAAAAAGGTTTTTTAATGTGTTTACGAATATGGTGTAAAATTTATATGTCCAGAAATATACTAAATAATTAACTTACTTGTTAGAAATATCGCGTTTATCCTATCCTATTATCCTATCCTATTCCTTGCCTATTAATTAGTAATTAATTAATTATTAATATTAATATATTTATGAATATTCATATTAATTAGTTAATATAATAACAATACATATAATATAATACATATTATAAACGCGAAAGTTAGTGAGTATGGATGGATGTTTGTTATACTTTCACGTAAAAACTACTGAATGGATTTTAATGAAACTTTACAATAATATAGCTTATACATCAGAATAACATATAGGCTACAATTTATAAAGATAATCTATGAATTGTCCAGAATATCAAGTACACGGAAGTACGATACCCCGAGCTGGCGTCCGCGTTGCGCCCCTCGGCTTTCATCCCTTGCTCCCCTGCTCATCTTTTTTGTTGAAAAAATTTTGTGACACACTGACTTTAACGCGGGTGAAGCCACAAGTACACCTAGTACGTATATATCTTTGTACAGAACAATGTCTTCATTAATCTTAAATGACTACCTAATTAAAATTAATTGAGAAGTTTAATTGCCTGCCATCCAAACGTTCCAATCACCTGGATTGACTCGTAAAAAACACTTTTTGTCATTAACTCCAACTTTTCTTATCAGCGATGAAGGAAGCATAGGAATGAATAAGAAAATAAACGAATGCGTGTAAGTGTCATAGTGAATTCTACATTGAACTGTTTTGTATAGCTGCGAATAAATAAATCAACTTGATTCCCTTTCTTCCTGTCAGAGCCACTCCCTAAGGGCACCACAAACACCAGCATTCACTTTCACTCGTCTGCGCACCGATACCATATTTGGAAATTCATTCGACGCGGAACTAAACTGAACAAATGGTTACTGGGTTACTGTTTCTTGAAAATGTGTTTGTGTTGCTGAAATATACGCGAGTTCACCTCATTTCTAGTATTTCACACAACAGTGAATAGAAAAAGGGATATTAAAACTTAGTTACGAGTTAATTATGAAAAGAGATAATCTAGCTTTAACATTGAACTGATGGTAAACTTTACCTTATTAAGGTGACATTATGATACGATAAAGTTTCGACTACATATAATAACAATATGCAATACAATAGAAGAGACTCTTAGGATGAGCTTTCACTGTCAACATGCCTCTACATATATAAAGTAAAGAATCGAAATCAAATGTTATGTATACCTAAATATGTAAGTTGTAACAACGTGTATCATGTCTTAATACAGTCTTTAATATTCAGTATAACCTCAGCCGAACTCAATAGTGATCCAGCAGTGGTCTGAACACGACCAGAAATCAATATATTTTTAAGTTTGAATGTTACTGTGGTTCCTATGTCCTCTATAAATTAACGTAACTAAAATTTCTGCTCTGTGCTACTGTTTGACCACAGAGTATAACGTAGGTGTGTGACATTTATTGTTTTAAGTAAGCAATGAACATTATTTTTAATATTTTGTTACTTTCCGCGCTCCTACATAGAATCTAATGATACCAAATCTCCAATAGTCCAGGAAAATTAGACAAATTTAGGGTAAGAATTTCCGCGGGCAATTTTTTAAAAAGGATAAAGAGTCCTCTTTACATATTAACATGCCAATTTCAATGAGAATACTTAAATCGCATGTTTTTTTTTTAAATCGCTAATAAGATCTAAATATGGATGGTACTCAAATGTGCAGGGTGCTTAACAGACAGCGCATATTTTATGTCTTAAGCCAATCACGCATGAATCGGCACGCACGCTCGTACGTCATAACGTCCATAATATTATATTACATGTGACCGTCGTAAACATTATTGTCTTGTCACCATTAGACATTATATGATTTCCAATGAGCTGGCTAAGAACTCTAAGTAATGTCGTCAAAAGCTGGTGCACATATTATGTTAAGTTTATGAAATCATCGAATTCGATCAATATTTTGCAATTCATGTAAATTCAATATAACGTAATTGTATGTAATTCAATATCACGTGATATATATATATATGTATGTGACTGGAAGATACCGGTGTATCAATATTTCAACGAAACTTTCTGATCATACAATAATTTGAATTTTCAGTGTTGTGTCAATTATAAACACATTTTACATTTCTTCTCTTATATCACACCTTTATATTTATTGCAAATATTACAAATATTGAAAAACAATCACAAAATCACTGAACCATTTCAGTGTGGCACGGGTACCCCTTGAAAGAGGTATTTGTGTACCACAAAACCTTATGTAATTGTTAGTTTAACCTTGACCCATACAATTGTTTATACACAATCCGATGATTGGCCGCCACTCAGCCGTTTCTGTCGTCTTCAGATTTTGCGACAAGTGCTTATTATTACGCGTTGATAAAATCTTAATATGTATTGGATTTTGAGTTTTATTGCCATGCAATAAGAGTCATGGAAACGTTTATTGTGATTCAGTGTAGTACTGTCACGGATTAATCAACCATATCTATTATGTTTGCGTTTGTCTCAAAACATTTGTGTCGAGAGTTTTCTTCTGAGTGAATATAACGGGGTCATGGGTCTAGCCTTTGTAATAGAATGCTATTATTTATTCTTGAATGTATAAAGCTTCGCGTGTTGACAGTATGAACGCAATGTTTCTAAGCTGCGGGGGTCATGCTGAAGGGGGGGACGAAATTCGGGAAATGGTCCGAGTTGATGCAGTTGTAAACAAAATCAAGGAAAACTGAAATGCTATGCTTGATTTATTTGGTTACCCTTGCTAGAGCTTTTTTGTTAATTTTTTTGTTTATACGATAAAAACAAAAAAATTAACAAAAAAGAACCAACTTCAAAAAACTATTTCATAACAAATTGATATGCAGTAAAAAGTGAAAAAATAATAATTAGTCAAAGTCAATTAAATTATTACGATAATATAATGTATGTAGACATCAGAGGTCAAAAGAGCACTAAGATCCGCTAAGACTGGTAATGCTTTAGGTCCTGATAATATACCAGTAGAAATTCTTAAACTTTTAGACGATGACTACCTAGACGCCCTTACTAAATTCTTCAACCACGTGCACAACTCAGGTTCTTTACCCAATGAATGGCTTAGATCTACTTTCATAACTCTACCCAAAAAGGCAAAAGCAAATAAGTGTGAAGAATACCGCACTATTAGCTTAATGAGTCACGTTCTAAAAGTATTCCTGGCGATCATCCAAAACAGGATACGTCCTAAATGCGATGAATAACTTGGGGAGAGTCAATTTGGTTTCCGATCAGGCATGGGCACTCGAGAAGCACTCTTTGCCTTGAATGTTCTGGTACAAAAATGCAAAGACATGCAGACCAATGTTATCATATGCTTCATTGATTATGAGAAAGCGTTTGATCGCGTAAGACATGATCTGTTGATGGAGCGTTTGGTGGATGTTGGTCTAGACGGCAAGGACCTCCGTGTGATTAAGAACTTGTATTGGAACCAAAGGGCAACTGTGAGAGTCGAGAATTCGGAAACGGAAGAAGTTGTTATCTGTCGTGGAGTTCGACAGGGGTGTGTACTATCTCCCCTACTTTTTAACTTGTACTCGGAAGCAATAATATCTGAAGCTCTGGAGGGGCTGGAAGTAGGAGTCCAGATAAACGGCAAAGTCGTGAATAACTTAAGATACGCCGACGACAACGTGCTAATCAGAAAAAGACCTCCAAATAATGATAGATAGGATCAGTGAGTACAGTTTTAAAGCGGGGTTGAGCATAAATGTGAGAAAGACCAAGTTTCTGGTAGCATCAGGCAACAAGGACCTCAACCTATGGATTCAGGTTGGAGGTAAAGATCTAGAGCGAGTGAGGATGTACAAATACCTAGGAGTATGGGTGAATGAAGAATGAGACCGTGAACAAGAAATTCGTACCCGGATAAAAATCGCCCGAGCATATTTTAAAAGAATGGAGAAGGTTTTCTGCAGTCGTAAACCATCGATAAAGCTCAGAGTAAGAATTCTCCATTGCTACGTGTGGCCAGTAGTGTGTTACGGTTTTGAAGCCCGGACCTTGAAAACTGACACCTAGAAACGTCTCGAAGCCTTCGAGATGTGGTGTGACCGGAGAATGCTCCGGATTAGCTGGACACACAAGGTTTCCAATGTCAGGGTACTCCAGTGCGCCGCCAGAAGCCGGGAGTTATTGCCATCTATGAAGAAAAGAAAGGTAGAATATCTGGGACACGTCTTACCATGGGATACCAACATTCGACAATGGACGAAAATAGCCAGCGTAGAACAGCTTTTTCGCTTGGCGCAAAATTGAGAGAAGTTCGCAGAGTTGATGGCCAACCTCCAGTAATGGAGAGGCACGATAACAAGAAGACGTATAATCGCCTGTGAAAAAGTTGTTATTCTACTGGGCATAATCACTGAAATTAAATCAATTTATGCCGCCACCGACTGGTTCATGTGTACGGACCTTAATATGACAGTGTATAATTTCGCGCACAGCAATAAGACAACGAAGCTTGCGTCTGTTATAATTACATCTGTCTCGCACGCATTAGCGCGACAAATCCGTTCCGCTATGAAATATTACTCTACAGAACTACCGAACGTCAACCGCTCTACACACTATAAATGAAACCACCTACAGTAAAACTAAATAGGTGTATTTTGATTCGTTTATTTCATAAACAATAACCTCTTTGAAATGGATGGCAAACGAGCACAAGGAGCGAAGTTAGGGCAGGTCAACCAACGAGTTTCTTTCGTACCGAGTGTTATGTTAAATACTGAATACACCACTTTGTGGATAAAACGCCATATCATTATTGACATTCAATATTAGTTATCTATAAATAGTGATGTGCCACCAATCATAACAAAGCTCCAGCGATTTTAATGCCAAGGGACCGAGGCGTATTTACTCGGATACGTTCTGACTAATTTTAGGGTCGTGTGTCGACTCTGCGCAGAAAGGCAACACGCGGCGAAAGCGCACGCGATGTCGGTACCTGACTGAAGTCGATGATACTTTATCTAGTTTGCATTTAAACTGCGCAATTCGTCGTCCAGATTAAATAGACCTCCGTGCCAGCGTTCATTTTCCCCTCGGACATCGCGGCAATATAGTGCAGGGGGAGGGGTGGGGGGCCCCGTGTGTCGATGGCATCGCGCGGGCCGACGAACGCGCGGAGACGAGTTGCTACGTCACCATTGCAAGCGGTACGAAACCGGCCGCGGCGCCGGCCGACAACCTGCGGCAGCTATGCGCGGAATGCGACTAGCCGCCGGTAGATTGGCGTGGGAGGTGCAAGATAGCCCGTTTTGCCGTTTGCCGGCCGCATATGCAGTTTAAATTGCAATTGTTCTTATGTTCATCACATACGCATAGACAATTGTTTGACAATTCTGTTATATCGTGAATATAACGTATTAGTAGCTACTCGAACATCGACTTAGTAGTATCCAATCGAATTATTGATTAGAAGATGACGTAATCTTCAGAAGCATGTACGGAATCGTGGTATCGCAAAGTAAATAGTAACAATAATCACGTACCGGCTAGTTTTGAATACAAAATTAGAACACGTCTAATAACTTCGGCATTCGTGACTAGATCTCGCAAGGATACCATTATCAGTTAGTGTATACGTACAGTAAGTTATTTAAACCGTGACAGTTATCACGTCCGGTGTATTTGGTGTTGTACATAACATAACTTTTAAATGTATTTAAGCAAGAATTGTACTTATACACTGTAAAGAAACCTTTACGGTCACTCTTTCTGCGAACTGCGCAATACTTCGACCAAGACTTCGAAGAATCCATTAAGGCGACACCCTTGACATATTGCTAGTAGAAATATGTATCCGTCGTGAGATGTTCCATGTCGAACCAACGTTTATCGTTACTTACGGACATAGTCTTTATCCTCTTGGTTAACAGACATTCCGCAGTTCGAACTATTTAGTACTTATTTTGTAACAAACGGCTCGAGAACAAAGAACTTATCACAGACACAATCAACCGGTGTCAACGTAAAGGACGCGAACTAAACCGTATTAGTGAAACAAAGAAGCAATCCAATCACAGCATCACTATCGGGAAACATCATCCGCCGCATCCGCAAGCCACGATCGCCCATCGTATTTTTTCGGCGTCTGGGCTAGACATAGTTTGCACAGAGTTGAGCGCAGTTTACGCGGCGCGGCGGCGCGAGGCGCGAGCGCGGGCGACGGTGCAGCGCGTCCTTGCGCGTCATCCGCGTGTTATTGTTGTGCAACAATGTTTATACACGTGGCGTTGTTGTGTTGTGAGCGCGTAATTTCTCAATATCAACGCCGATAAGGACGGTGCGCCGGCACGGGCGGCCCGGTGCGACTAACGCGCGAGCCCAACGCTCATAAGTAATAATCGAGCGGAAGGCCACGTGATTCAGATGACAAGCACGTCGTTCTACACTACACTGACCGCTTGTCGCGGTGATTTTATCGATTAAGATCCGCTATCGAATTGAGTGTGCGATTACGCGTTTTTTTATTTCCCCTGATCGAAAGATTGTATCTATTGTCAAAAAGTCTTTAATTAGAACTGAATGATCTAATTGCAGGATAAAACAAACTTAATGCGCTTAATGCGTACAACTACGTGAGTTATTTACAAATTAGTTGTAAACTTTACTTATCACACTCAGATCAATTATACAATTGAAACATACACAACATATTAGCTAGAATAACATTGTATCGCTAGAGATAATTGAATAATCCTATTAGGTTTGAAAATAACTATGAAAATAGATTTGTAACGATAAAAACACCGTGCCTTGAAAATTCCTTGTTGGTTGCAAGTACGGCTGCCGATCGAGAGGTCCCGGTTTCGATTCCCGGGTCGAACACTACAAAAAATTTTCTAGTAGTGGTTCGGAGTCTGGTTATGTGCCCGATGCATGGCAATAGGCAAATGGCAACCACCTATTCTATAGTGAACGTAAACGTAACTGGTGAAACGTGGAAGTGTTCTGCATTCCTCTGCCTACCTCTTCGGGGATTACAGGCGTGAAGTTACCTTTAATATTTATGTTCATAAACCAGTGTTAACATTGTGAACCAAAGCTTATGAACGTGTATTAGTATGCAAATGAACAGGAAAAAGTGAAAATAGTTACTGTACAGCCTGTCCAGCTACTAAACTCGGTTTCAATAGCCGACCAACAGGAGAAAACAGCATTATCTGCATCTAAATATTACTATGCAAAGGTTCTTTAATAAATCGACTTAACACGCAACTGGTAAGCTGATGTCCACGACTACATTTCCATACCCCGCCGATATGAGATTCAATTCCGCGTAAAACTGACAACGACATAACACTGTGTCTGATTGTAAGATTAAACTAGAGTTAGGTTTTCTTTTTAATGAATCCTTTTAAATAAGATATTTGACCATAAGGCATAATATTTGATAATTATCAGATCTAACATGGCCACTATTATTCACTTCACTGGATAGTTATGCTGTATGATGTTAACGATCTAAATGTCTATACACCAAATGGTCGAGTATTGTAATAAAATCTCGATAAAGTTTACTAATGCGTTAAAATTACCACTCCAGCGACTAGTATTAATCGTTATTTATAGAAAATGAAAGTAAGTAAACATGCATATGGTTTTGTAGTTATTTTAACTTAACGCCAGAGGGCAACAGTATACAAGATGAAAACTAAAAATATGCAGTGAGAAAGCCTTGACTCAAATTTCCGGGAAAATGTTCGTAGGAAATGCAAATTAATAGTGTCTTGGCAATCTAGATCTGTTAATGTTTTTTAAAATTCTTCTACTAAACATGTCATATGCAGAACTTCTGCAGAACATGTCAGAATATGCACCAATTGAATTTTTTTCAGTTAATGCTATAATAAATCCATTCTCAGATCCACGAAACTAGCTTTAAAGCTACAGATTTCATCGACATCATAAAACCACCCCTAGAAAAACTATTACGATTGCATTTACGATCCTATATAAAAGTGAACAATATGTTCCCATTCCATTTTAGCTTGTTAATTATGTTTTTGAATGTTTATATTCCGCTGGTTTATTAAACATTCTTAGATTTGCTAGCTACATTATAGGAAAATAATGGACACCAAATCAGAGTAACCTTTACTAATGTTACTTGGACACCATCTAACGGCGTAACTAAATACTTCAACAAATGCGAGAATGTGTCGTAAAACCTCTCCTAATATAGAAAATTAAGTGACTACAACGCCATCTATCATAATATAGTGTACCACGATATATTCCGACATGATAAGTGAAAACATTCCCATTTCTGCATGTACAGAAACAATGTTTCCAATTGATTTATATTACTATATGTGTTCATAGATGGCAGTGATTAATTATTGGTCTAGTGTCCCAATTGACAACTTTTACCGCAGAGCCAGGGGATGCGGGTTCAATTCGAACCCACGGCGAATAATTGTGTGATATAAATGAAAATTTGTTCTGAGTCCGAGTTTAAAATGATGTATATAAAGTGATGTTTGCATGTCTAGTTTATTAACTGTATGGTGACCATTGCACAGGTTATGACTAACTTAGAACCAGATCGCCTGTCCGAGGGTCCAGGAGTTTTACGATCGATTTTTTAAAAAGTACACTTATACATATATATAACATTTTACTAACACATACATACATATCTTCACGCCGGGACCCTCACGGGGTAGGCAGAGAGCACGGAGTGCCAAACATCTCTATCCTTACATACCTGCCGCGCCTCCTCCATATTCATAACTCTATTCATACATGCGCGCCGGTTTCGGGGACTACTGACTAAAATCTTAGTCATTGAATGCTATTTTGGCAAACCGAACTCCTTGTATTTTTATTTTATTTTATTTTTTTTTATCTTCACGCCTATAATCCCCGAAGAGGTAGGCAGAGGAATGCAGAACACTCCCACGTTTCA
>DWEJ01001622.1:0-12679 GCA_018245835.1 Mysoria sejanus stolli | reverse complement strand
TTTGTTTAGCTAATTACTTTATTGTAAGGTTGTATATTTAAAGAAAAATAATGTAGACAATGTAAGAAGAAACCCATGCATTTTTTTTATATGCTTTTTTTATATGCTTATTTATATGTAAGATTTTTTTACAAAAACTATAGCTACATTTTTCAAATCAAATTAATAAATATTGGTTTAGTATCTTAGTAACAAGAGAATAAATATTGCGAATACACAAAGATCCAGATTCTTATGTACAACCACCTTGCAAAATTATATCAGTAATTAAAACTAGCTATGGCTAGGCACTAAGCAATAAACAAATGAGACACTGAATGAATATGAATAAAAAAGCGTCCTACATTTCAATAGAATCAGCCGTTAATCGATGTTTTAAAAAGAAACCTGAAAACTGTAATTCGATTTATTGGTATTTTTAAACAATGCCTTATATCCCGTCTATGGGAACAGATCTTCCGAATGTATGAGACTATCGAAATGAATTAATCGTGCGAGTTGGCAGCATTTGAAATTTTTCAAAATTAGGCACGTACATTTTCATGAAATATTGTAACAAATCCTCCCTTTTCTTGATTAAATGATCCTACAGCTAATAGAGGTAATGATGGATGCCACGACGCAACTGTTGAAATAACATTGTTATCAATAAAATTTAATTTCGTGTCAATGTACAAAGTCATTTTATTTATTTACAAGTAGAGAGTTATTATTTCATAGATTTCATTCCCTTGTTTTACAATAATGTTGCCATAATAGGAAATCATGACAGAAGTAGAACTTAAAGCAAAAGGAAGATCGCATAGGTATCATCTATTTTCTAAGAAATTGAAAAGTTTGCTAGACTGTGCAACATGCTGCGTCTTTATACAAAAACAAAATGTGTATTTTTCCACATAGGTTAAGCTAAAGTTAAAAATTTCAAATCCAACCATGTGAAAACTAATATTTAATAGGGTCAATAGGTTTTGAAATTCATAGCATTAGTATAAAATAGATGAACGTATAAAATGTAAATATTTAATTTTTCCTATCAAGTAAGTAACAATATAAATAAAAATATAATTTTGCTTCAATTGCTTAAGCACGCAAGATATGTGATTAATTCTACTATTTATTTTGACTTAATAAATTTTATAATAATTACAAAATAATCATTTGCAATATTGAGTCTTAGAATTATTAAAATCAATAGTACTATTTAATGTTATTGCCATTTACAGTATATCATATATATGCCCATAACAATTAAGCTGAAAAGGCTCAATTGAAGCGGGATATCTCTTGTGTGAAAAAAAAGGTTATGTCACTTGTTGTCATCACTATGTTGTCACTCCGGTAGGAGTATATGTGTTGCAGGCGACTGGGTATTGGTTTCTTTAGACGACGCTTAATTATTTTTAAAGATATAGCTTAGGTTATTACAATGTGGTATCTAACTTCGAAACATGAGTCTCGAATAATATATGTTATACGAGGAAAGGATGTAATAATTGGTAGGAGTGCAGAAGGTCAAATTTGTAACTTTGCGGTACCCGGGGATCCTTCTCTTAGTAGGAAACATGCATCTTTATCCATTAGAGAAAACAATTTGGTATTGCAAGATTTAGGTTCGAAGTACGGTACATTTGTCAATAATAATGAGACTAAATTAGAATGTAACCAAGATGTGGTTTTAAATGTGAGTGATAGTGTTAAGTTTGGCAAGATAAACTGTGAATGGAAAGTTGAGAGGTTCAAAAATTTTGTCACTTGTACTTCAACCCTTAAAGGTGAAAACGTACACAAACTAAAAATGACTGTAGAGAAATTGGGAGGAGCATTGAAAAGTGATTGGGATGATTCTTGTACACACTTAACAATGCCAGCAATTACTTTGACTATCAAAGTGGTGTTGGCCTTAGTGCAAGGCGCATATATAGTTACAATTGAGTATTGGAACAAATGCCTTGAAGCTGTTACCCAAGGCACAAGATTACCCGATGCAACTCTATTCACTCCTCAAATTGTTGAATCAACACTCAATAGTGAGTGTGTATCTTTTCTTCCTAATGAATCAAGAAAATTATTGTTTTCTGGAAAAAAAGTCATATTCTTTTCAAAGAGACAATTAGAAATGTATAGAATGATTTTACAGCTGAGTTCTGCTACAGCATTATTAATGGGATCAACAAAAATGACAAAATCAAATCTTACTGCTGACAATGTCATTGTAATTCAATATAATATGACATCAACTAGTCAAGACACTGAATCACACAAAGAGCAAATAAAGGAAATAGTTGATTATTTAAAGAAGAAGAAGAAAAGAGTTGTAGCTGATGCAGAGATTGGATTATCAATATTGTACAACTCACTTGAAAAATATTGTAATCCAGATTTTAATTTTACCGCAGAGGTAATGAAACAAACCGATGATCAACTTTTAAAAGTTGATAACATATTAGCACCTGAATCCCAGAACTCATTTGAAAAAAAGATATTAAATCAAGAAAATGTAAAAATTGATGAAAGCTTAACACCTAAAGATAACTCCTTTATTGCATGTGGCAATGGCCAGTTAGCAGGTAAAAGAAAAGTTATGGAAGAAGAAGTCACTGTAAGTGTTAACAAAAAAATAGCTTTAGAACATAGTTTCGATGTCAATAGTATTAGAAACAAAGGAGTATCTAATGATGCTAATGATGTTCAAATTACTTCCTCGAAAAGATTGGCTACAGGTAATTGTGAAGACAATGATACATTCAATTTCATCAAACCTTCCAATAAGAATATTGATAGTAGTTTGAAACATTTAAATTTGATAAAACCAATTAAACGGAAGTTGGAACAAGATGATGAAGAAGGCCTTTTTAATTTTGTTACTAAAAAGGCTGCTACAGAACATCATTCTGGTAACAATGACCTAAATGCTAAATTGAACAATGCTGTGGACAAGGATATTGATACAAACATACTGACTATTAACAGTACAGCTCCCATATGTGAGAAAGTTGACATTACAGCTTTGAGAGGGACAAAGCTTTCAGAGCTAATGGAACAGAATTCTAGTATGGAAGTTAATAATCAAGCCATAAAAATTATTAAACAAGAAGATGACACTGAACATCTGGGCACAACAGTGCTTGAAGTACGAAATGATTTAATAGTGAAAAGAGAAATACCATTAATAAAACAAGAGAATAGTGATATTAGCAGGTTAAAGAATTTCAAAAAGTTCAAAAAAGTTTGGCCATTGAAGTTACAAGCATCTATGTCCAAACTTTCACTGAGTGTTATATAGTGTCATATATTTTCAACTTTTTTACTTGTTTATAATGGTTAACATGTTATGGGTTCGAACTGAAGTTAGTCCAATGCACTTATTTCTGTAGGTAGCTCAAATCATGTTTCATCCAATATCCAGTTGTTAAAGTTTACTGTTGTAGATCTAAAGTATGTAAGTAATGTTGGAGATATGTATATACATATATATGATTATTGTTTTTTGTTTTTAAAATATATACATGATAATATCACAGAGCTGATCTTATTATTAGTAACATATTCACTAGGCCAACTAATAAATTCGAGTAACCACACAAAAGCTGCATTGGACTAATTGTGGATTGAAACAATAGTGCCCGTATTCATTTGTTCGAAATATGTTTAATAAGTTATCAAGGTAGCACACTACATTATTTGGTGCGTTAAAATAAAACAAGACAGATTCTGTTACATTGATTTGTAATAAAAAATAATTGCTTATATCAATGTTTTATTCATTGTCATTTTCTGATTCACTTTCATTTTTTTCAACTTCTTCAGCTTTATCCTCACCCTCATCAGTGTTGCTGAAAACATAATCATTATCTAGTTATTTACATAGATATTTCACGTGCTCAAAACATTGAACATCAATATAATATAGTTTATTTCATAGTTATAACAATATTAATAATTTATTAATTATGCCAGAAAGATGTCAACAACTAACACACATAACAACTTTATGTAATAAAATGTTATCTGTAGAAACTTTAATGTAATCATTCTACAAACTGAAAGTACTATTATTAGACATAACAAAAAATGCATAAATTTAATGAATAGTTAGAAGCTATCACTGAAATAATGAAGTAAAGAATTTGTTTTGTCTTAATTGTCCTATCTCTATTCCATTAAAGATTACAATGGTTCCTCAGAACTTCTACAAAATAACAAAAAGTTCAGCAAATACAAAACAACATATATTTTTTTAGTACCTGTCATCCTCTTTAGTGCCAGTTGTTCTAAGTAATACTGTTCCATCAGGAGCAACACAGACCATGCTGCCAGGAATTGTTGTAAGCTCACCTTCATATTCAACAAACTGTTTCGGCTTATTTTGTTTTAATTTTGGTGGTACTACTGTGTTAGATGGTCCTAAAATGAAAATTGTAACAATCAAGTAGTTCTTAAACAATATTTCTTTTTCTTCATCAATATTCATTATTCACAGTTGTGAGCAGATTTACTAAACATGTTATTTATATATACCAATGTACTATGAAACAGTATATTTCACATAGTTGTTGCTAACAGTAATTGAATAAGATCATCGCAATCATAGAACAACAATGGAGCTGATATTTTCTAACTTTTCAGGTGAGCACTTTGAAGTTTTGTTTTAACATTAAATAAAGAAACAAATCTGTCGGTGTTCAACTCTGTATCTCGGTTGTTTAATACAAAATTGGAAAACCATTTTTGTTTTATAATAAAGTTAAGTATATCAAGTAAAAATACGTCAAAAATGATTTCTCTGAAAAAAAAAAAAATCCATCGATGTTCCATGACTGTGACGAGATGTAAGATTAATCACCGACTAACCAGAGTTACAAGTATGCCTGCTGAGTGTAAGTTGATAGAATTTGATGGGTTAGAAAATATGCAAAATTAAAAGGTGACTTGATCTTCTCACAATATTGTCCCATGACAATTTTGTGATATTCTTGATGTAAATTATGTTAAGAAAACAACTGATTCTATTACTTATACTTACTTAATGTTATATACAATGGCAATGCCAGTGACAGAGGCAGCTTTATAGAAATTGATCGTATATTGGCTTCACCTCCTGGATACTTATTGTTTAATTGTTTAATAAAACTCAAAACATTTTCTTTTATTTTATTTTGTGGCATGCCAGTGTGTCCTATCATAAATGTAGATGTTGCTCCTTCACTCAGTCTCAGCATTGCAGTGCGGAGACCAATATCAATATCCTTTTTGATGTCACCCTTTTCATTCAGTTTCACTGGTATAAGCATATTATGTTTCTTGAAAAACATCTTGCCCAATAAGTGTGATACATGGTTTATTACTCTGGTATCTACCATAATGAAATCATGTTGAGTTAGCAGTCTACGCTTCAATTCAAACTGATCATATTCAACTCGCAATTGTCGCATAGGCAACACAGTTTTTACCTGAAACAACATTAATTACTGATTACAAAGACATAATATGCTAATCTTAAGATGGAAACATAAAACAAGACAAGCAATAACTTAAGACTAAACACTGCAGGTCCTCTTTTTAAGTGCAAAGAAGTCTCAATGAACTCAAATTTCAAGACAAGTGTACAGCATGTTTAAGAGCATTAACATATCAAACAACAACACACTGATACCAACCCAAAAGGATAGGCAGAGTAGGAAGTCTCAAATGTCTTCAGTCAGTCACCAGAGTATGTCATTTTGGATTTTCTGGATCTGCATGCCCAGGGTGGGAATTATGGGCATAACCCCTCAGGTTAGCCTGGTTAGGTGTCAGGCCTATATCTAGCAGGGGATTTCAATAGGCTGAGGATGATTACTTAAATACTTCTAAGTTATACTTGCCTCTGTCACACCAGCATTTTTTAATATCTCATCCCAATGTTCTACAGTTGGCTCATGATCTCTTTTCTTGCCTTTTCGCAAATCTGCTGTAATTAAACATACCTCTCCTGATGATGAAACAGTGCTATGAGGCAAAACACTACAAAGAATAAAATATAAGTTTTTAATAGCAATACAAGAAAACCTAAAATATTTTACTATTAAATGCTTACTACTAATTAGTAGACTGAATACTTACAATTTAATATTGCCCCTAGTATTTTGTATCTTAATGCATCTTATTTCTAAGAAAATTGAAGTTTCGTCGCCGAATATAATGTTTTTCTTATTTTGATGGGTTATTAATTTATCTAAAGCTTGCATGCTTTGGGTAACAATGCTGTCCGTTATATATTTTGATGGCATTATGTATTTTATGCGTTTACTCGGCACATTAGTTTTTGTAATATTTTTCGCTTCTATTTGAGGGGTAAACGCGGCAGACACTGCGGTTGTTAACTTTTTTTTCATTACTTTAGACGATTTATCTTTGATGACTTTATCTTTATTATTATTATTTTTAGCGGATTTTATCGAAACCATTATGTTATCAAATGCTTTAGTAGTTGTAAAATACTTTTAGAGTTCACACAATTTCCGTAATATTAATATAACATATAATAACAGTTAAACAACGTGAAATTGTTAGGTTATTTCATTTTAGTTACAACTGTCATACATCATACTGACATGACATTAATGATATAATTAATAAAGACACAGTTAATGTCCAATCCTGCCATGTATATTTAATCAAATATTGATAGATTATTTTTCAAATTGCTTAATTACATAAGATCTAGATATACAATAAATTGCAAACTAGCTTATAGTCAAAGAAGAACAAGTTACATTAAAAATTTTTTTTACCCTATTTCTATAATTATTAAAAATTTTACTTAAGTGTGTGGTTAATTAAATATCTTATGGATAAAATTAAATAATGTTTGTTGGAAGTAGTCTTGGATAGTTCGCGAACGACCTTAGGTCGAAGAGCGCTCCTGTAGGTGAGCTATGCGAACTAGTTCATCGATGTTCTCGCTCTTAGGCGTCAGTTCTTGACATTCTAATGAATTCTAAAAATTCGATGTCTAGTTGCATAATCCATGTCTTATATTATGGTACTTTTTATTTATTGTAATATGTTACGTTTTATACCAGGAACAAAACTGAATGAAGACTATAATTTCTCATATAAATGATTTAATTTTTTCATTATTATTGGTATAAAAAATCTTATGTTACACTAATTCAAGTTTGAACTCTTAATGCAAAACTTTGTATTTTTACTAATGCTTTACTTATGTTACTCTTAATGCAATGATTCATATTTTTTTTAATAAAAATAAACAGAGCGGGCAATAATAATAATAGATTTTTTTCCTTTATTTATTATTTTTACTAAATCATTTAAAAAAAACTAATGAACTAAAATAACGATCTAGTTCGCCATTGGATTTTGAATTAAATTTAACGCTCTCCTTGGTGACCGACTATGCCCAAAACTAGTTGGAAAATTAAATAGATCGCCCACATCCCGAATCTCCTATAAAAATTGAAAGTTGGATAAATAATAAAAACTGAATTATAAAAGTTAAGCAATCATTATGGTTCTGTTGATTAATCGTGTAAATTAACGTCGAAAACGTTTTTACGTTTTGTATTCCTCTATCTTGTTTCAAAACTTTGAATGAACACGTGAATTTTGCAGTTGCATTTCTGTCATGTTACACTTTAGGCTCGATTATACCTAAAACGTTTGTGGGATGCACAAAAATACATTCATAAATAAATTTTATTTTTTGCTAGTGTATCACCCCAAGGTATTTTGTTAATAATTTGTAGTATTTCAGCTTTTTATGTTTGTTACATTTTTAGTCTAGAATAAACACAAATTTTATACTGTAACTTAAAATCTCATACAGCTAGAATAATACATACTTCACCTATCCAGGTTTAAGCATACAGAATGAAGACGTGAATAGATATTTATTTCACAGTTTCATAAATGGAGCCTTTGCCTGTAAATATGTGGATTTGGTAGGAAACATTTTATGAGTATAAGTGCTAATAAATAAGTTTAATAACAATAGTGGAATCATCATCATGAGCCAAAGTCTACTGTTGGACATAGGTCTTATCGAATTTTACCAATAATTTTAGTCTTGGACATCGCAGAGCACGACTTGTTGTACCCACCGCCTATGCTGTTGTAGAATAGAAATAGATAATATGTGTATAGGTTATATTTATGAAGATTATGAAGATTTATGAAGATTATTTTTATAAATTTTAGCACAAATCCTCCGAACCTAAAAAATATTTTTGTATACGACTCGAAACATTTAAATTGTATTTTTATAGGTACTAAATAGTTCGTTACATAGATACAAACATACCAGTAGATGAGAGCATAAAGCGTGTAAGTATAATCTATCTCTCGGAATAGGAAACAATTATAGAAATGTAATTAAAACAGTTAATTAATCATATGTTGTTTTAAATAGTTAGTAGTTAATATTTTCTTGGGAAAATAATTCTTGTATTTCAATTACATAGACGGAAAAAAAGGAGATTTGTGTTGATCATTATAATATTTCTACTTGGTACTATGGCAATGTTTAAAATTAGTCACACATCTATTATGGTCTTCAAAGTACCCTGCAAGTACGTTACTCGCAAATCAAGTGCGGGTTTCAGCTATTTAGGAATAGGTAGTTGTTATAAAATATATATACGAACCCATTCCTTTAATGCACGAGTTTATGTAATACCTAGATTAAAATATAACTTTTTTTTAAATAATGATTTTGAACTATGCCACAACTCGACGATAATTTAATTTGCAGATTTAAGTGTAAAAATTCGAATATTTAGTTAGAATATTTAGTATTGCATTTTCATTTGTGTAACCCAGGTTTTCCATTTTCATAAGATTGTAGAAACTCGAGTACAAAGAGTAAGTATATAGATTATATTACATATGAATCGAATTTAAGTTTCTATAAAAAATGTATAAAAACACATTTTAGGTAAGTAGATAAAAAGGTAATTACAAAGTTATTAACGTTGACCCATTTGTAAAGTTAGGTACCCTTTTTTTTAACGTCAGGAAAATGCATTTACGCATCCCACCGAGCTCGGGGCAGCCCGGTGGGTATGTGGGACTCCAATTGTAAATTTTGACTACCCACTAAAACCTGACGGTGTGCCACTCTGGCATTTCGGGTGGGCCACAAGAACTGTACGTTCGCACGACTTTCGCGACCTACCCTGCCGAAGCCTTCAGGCCAAGCTCCCTCTCCTAGACGCCATTCGAGCTGTCTCCACTAGGGCCTTTGTACGCGAGCCATGGATCCCCCGATCCATAGCCCACAGGCCGCGGGCCGTGAGGCCACGCTCAGGGCGGCAGGAGACGGGCAAACTGCCTTCTCCTGCGATTCCCAACGCGACGTTTGCGGATCGGGTCAGAGAGGCGGTCCATCTCTCTGCCCCGCTCCACGGCCTCCTTCTGAGAGATCATCGTTTCGCAGAAAGAGACCATGGCCTCCCAAGATCTCTTGCTGCCGAGCATGACTTTGACCACAGCCGGCAGCGAGAAAACCGTTACTGTATCCTAGCTTAAGCTGGCCTGACTAGACGTTAGACGCAGATTGTGCTGATTTTTGATATATTCCAAATGTCAACCAGATATAACATTTCTTATGTGCCCAGAATTTTGGAAATTACAGGCGTGATATTACGTATAATTTGAACAATTAAAGTTTATTTCAAAAACATGTTAAACTTCTTGTAAAAGGAGGTATGAATGTATATTAATTTATTATTTCGAAATGTGGTATAAGACTCGGTGAGAACTTAAGAAAGTTCTAACGTAACATCACGCCTGTTATCCCCGAAGAGGTAGACAGGGGCGTATAGTACACACCCACGTTTAACAAGTTGCGTTTACCTCCCACTATTGAGTAACCAACACTATCATCGACGCAATCAAGGAGGAATGTTCTAGAGAGACTAAATGTGCCGGGTGGCTTCTGAAGAGATTTTGTAGGTAATAATCTTTCACAAAGCGATTTCTCGCAGAGTTCACGTATCTGTGGAAAATCATCGTTAGCAAAGATCAGGGTATGGCATAAAACTACAATTTGTCGCGTTTAAGAATATTTATTGTTAAAGTTTAGATTTTGGTAGCGATTGTCTCAATAATATTAAACGTATTTGGATATAATAGGATTTGTATTAATTGAAGAAGAATTATGTCGTTATGGGCATTAACCCTCAGCGGAGGCCTATCTCGAACAGCAGACTGCAATAGGCTGATGATGATGAAGAATTGATCTTTAAAAGAATTGATCCTCTCTGTAAGTAGGTATATTTAAACGAATTCCTATGAATCCAATTTGATTCCTTATAACTACCGCCTCAATCAATCCAAATTGATTCCTTAAAACTACCGCCTTTGTGATTAAAAACACTTATGGATGGGATGAGAGAGATACTTTTAATTGTTCATTATTGTCCATTTAATTGTCTCAATTTTGCTTCCTCTTCTTTTCTCCAGACGGCAAAGAAGTGGAACACTGCCAGGGAATGTTTTCAGACATAACCTAGAATTCTTTGAAGCTAGAATGAATAGGATGTTTAGACAAGAGTCTTTGAATGCATCTTCGCATTTTATCAGGCGGAATCATAGCCAAACGCTTGCGTACTTTATAAGAAAATTGTCGCATTAACTCATCATCTTACTTTTTGGATTTGATGATGTTTTTCCCATTTAACGAGCGTGCTAGGAAGATAAGCCGATGATTCGATTGCAGCTTAATATTTATACCCAACCTGTCTGTGAGGTATTTAATCAAATTTAGGATTTTCGAGAAGTGCTATTAAATTTTGGACACTATTAAGTATATCTAATCCCAATGGATGGATTGTGAAATAGGATTTAAGATGCTTATTCTGTTTATTTCCACTTATTCGCCTCCGCTTCAATATCTTCTAATAACTCTTAACTTGTGCTGTAAAGTTTCCAGTTCGAAGAATTAATCGATGGGCGCCAAGATTTATTATCAGAATTAATTTCTTTTAATCCCCTCACAGAAAGTGCTATAGGAATCGAAGTGATAAAGTAAAACCTTTTTAAACCTAAAGAATTCTTCTGAAATGTAGCGCCCGAAGAAAAATTACAAGGTCTCGAGTTTTAATTTTCAACAACAAAATTCGTTTATTCAATGTGTCAAATTAAATAAAAAGTGTCAAATTTGTCAATGTGTCAAATTAAATAAAAAGTTCTAACGTTTTTGTAATTGATTTAATTGTGTACTATATTGAATGAGTTGATTTCAGATCGAGAGGTCCTGGGTTAGGCACTGTTGCGTTTTTCTAAGATTTTTCAATAGTGACTAGGAGTCTCGATATATGCCCGGTGTATGACAATAGACTAACCATATATTCCATAGTCCACTCTCACGTTTCATTGATCACGCTTACGTCCAAAAAATGTTTAGTGAAACGTGGAAGTGTTCTCAGAAGAACATTTACAATTTATAACTCTTTCATGTCTATTCAAGTTTATTTTCACACACTTCTACTGCGCACTTCAATTTAAGGTATTATCAAAGAATTTTTATTTTTCGAACTACCACTAATAAAATTGTAAAAGCATATTGTGTCGCAAATAATAATTTTATTGTTAGTCCTTGTTGCTAACTCGTCCAATGTTTGTGTGCCATAGTACAAATGGATATAGTAGGTTTGTTCAGTATAAAAATGAGTGGTCGTTAAAAAAGTTTTGCCCTTAAATGCTCAAATGTTTACCTCTGATCAGAAAAAAAAACAAACTTCTAACAGTTTTTTCCTTCCATATTGTCAATTCCAAGATTCTTATGAGATAAAATTTTCTGTTACTTTTTTGTCTTTATAGAGCGGCTACAAGCAGAAAAAGGTAATAACTGGTTTTAATCGTAACTGTAACAAGTTAATTGAATAAAGCATAAAATATAAATAAATAATATTAATTAATAAACAAAGACAGTTGTTGAAAATGCCAGTGAGCCACCTTATAACCATATTGATTTTTAGCCCAATCTTATAGCTATATTGATTTTTATCACTATTTCTTGACTTTTAAAAGTGACTGCGTTTCCACCAATAAAATATGTTTATATTTTATTATCTTTAGCACTCAGTAGATAAGGGTCAGGACTATGTTGCTCGGCTGAGCGAATAACTAAGGCGCTTTCCTGCTGTCATAACGATTCTGAAGCACATTTAAAAATACTTTCGTTTATAATAAAATCCGTTTTAAATGTTGGCGTAAATGGGGCAGTTATTTACCTTGTTTTAAAGTAGTCTAATTTTTCAATAAGTTATTTATTTAATTCGGCTCAGACATTTCTGCCTTAAGTTTAGTTAAATTTGCAAGTCATGTTTTGCTTTTGGTAACGGTTTTTCGAATAAAATATTACAATTTTGCTACAACACTGCTATTATATTTCTCTCTTCTTAAGAAAGAAATTGATAAATTTGAATTGATTGAAATTGATATGTCAGTTACTAAGGTACTCCCGAGGTCAGTTAATAAAATAACTTTTTAGACTGTGGCTAGCGTTACACATTCGTAGTTTGTGACGTCACAATGATTCTATTCGTTTAGTTCTGTCTTATACATTTGTCTTATTTATAAGAGGACACGAGAGAACCGCTGTTCGTAAGTACATCCAGTAATTGAATTTTAGTTCAGCATTAGAATGGAAGTAAGTGTTAAGTAGGACATGAAT
>DWEJ01001621.1:0-12681 GCA_018245835.1 Mysoria sejanus stolli | reverse complement strand
CTAGCTAACTCACTGAGTGCATCTGTAACCACAGATAACGTTGTATGCAGATTGTTTAAGTCTGCTATTATTAATATACTATTACGCCAGGTTTCTTAGGGTGTAGGCAGACTGCTCCGAATATTAGACATATCTATTCATAAAAAGCTTATGTGCTTCTCCTAAATTTATCACTTTTCATAAGACTTTATAACAAAAAAAATATTATTTATACAAAACAACGGAATATAGTTAACATTTACACTTAAACTCTTAAAACTATATTTAAACACCAGGCCATTTAATCCCCAACTAACCACACCTGTATTACGGTAACCAGATGGTACCATTAACTATGTCTATAAGAACTGTATTTATTATTTACATAATACATATAAATAATATTATAAAGCAGTAGGGCACTAATATTTGGTTGTACTGTATTGTGATTTTCAAGATGAAATATACAAGGTTATAAAGGAACCTACACTTTAGAATTCTCCACATTTATTATTATTGTTATATTATATGGTAGAACATTAACTTAAAGATTTATTAACGAAATAGGGACCTTCTAGGGCGCACGTTCAGCTTCAATATTGTGTAAGTAGGTACATATTATATTCGCACAAATGTACGTATTCTGGGTCTCGTTTCGTCTCAAATACGTCTGTAATACTTTGCCAGTAATAAAATTCTATTGTGAACGATTGACTAGGAACGGAAAACGATAAATATAATTTCCACGAAGCCCTACGTCGTTCGTACAAGGGATTGTCAGATTGGAAAAGTAAATAAATATCTTATTATATGTACATGAAAATGTTTGTATTGTAGGAATGGTTCAAAGAAAATTTCGTTCATTGTTATATTTATAAAATAGTATTTTGGTGGGTTTATCTGTTTCATTTCCGTTGGTCTGGGGTTGTAATATGAACAAGCTACTGATTTTACAATGTTATATATGTACGTTTATAAAATTAAACATCATTAACGGTAAGGGAAAGATTAAGCCCCAACACGCATGCCCGACGCAGGGATTACGGATGATAGGCCCTCTATTAGAGGAACTCTGTATCCAGCAGTGATCTGATCCAGGGGATGTGATGAAAGGAAAAACTCGTAAGAAATATGAAATACCTTAGAGTTATCTGTTACGGTTTATAATAATAATCATATGAATTTGGACAGCATGGAAAATTTTATTCTAACTTTAATTCTGAGAAGAGACACGTCTACATTAGAATTTTTTTTTATTTTTCCTTTACTGTTAACAATGGGCGGAGTTAATATCAATTGACGTTTGATTAAAATCAATCCAACAAATCACGAATTACTTATGCAAGTCTATAACCGAAATATTATTATTATGCTTGTCATTTTGTTTCATGGAATTATAATCACTTTTAAAGATAATAGTATTTTAAAAGCTTTTCACGAAAACTAAAATAAAAATATATTTAAGCTGCCTTCCGAATAGGTACGGACATCCCTATCCCGAGTCTAAATCCGAACGAGTAAATATTCTGAGCTGCCATCTGATTTCCTGTTGGTAAGCACCTTCTACATGACGTACATAAAAGAGAATAATGTAACATTTCTTGAAACCTAGGAATTTCATTTCACTATAAATAAATTTAATGTTCTCTGAAGACCAATGTTAACTTTTAAAAGTGCTCTCTACGGTTTTTATTATAAAAGCCTAAAACGCAGTAAAGTAGCGGAGCGTGAAGTGAAAAGTTCCACTTTAAAGAGAGCTTCATTTAATTTTCATACTTATTTTGTTGTGTCCAAGATAAAGAATACTTTTACTCAATTGAACCCGAATTGTTTCTTACACAATTCTGTAGTTGAAAAACGAAGACCGCATCCAACTAAATTGTAGCGTACTAATTGTGTTTTTCAATATTTTTCGTACCTTTATTATTTCGTAACTAACAATTGCATTTTAGTTGTGGGTTATGTATAATAATATTACGTTGTAAATTTTGAACAGGCTATTTAGAAACAGGAATTTGAACAGATAAAAGTCACTTTCCCATATATAAAATTTTTCCATGTAGGTATTTATTTCTTTATTAAGTTATAGGTCAAAAGAAACCTATAACTTAATAAAGGATTAATTTTATAATTTGTATCATACTAAGAAAACAAATACCTCCTTATTTAACATGCCGTATCGTTTTTCGCAGTATTTTTTATTAAAATACGCCTCGTATTTGTAGGCAAATGAGGGCACAATAGGCGGAGCGCCTGAGATCGGGCTTACGTAACCAGGAGAATGGGACACCAGCGAGCTTAATTGTATGGAGATCAACGTGTAATCAGTATATTCATGGAGCTGTGTTTGTGCTAAATTAATAATGAACGACAGAAAACTGATCGCTATAATCGCATATATAATCGCAACTTTGTATACCAATAATGACCTCTTTCAGATACGTATTTTCCACTTTTATATATTCAGCGTTTCCGCTTAAATAGCATAAATGTAAATAACGAGGTTATCGCCAGCGATTTCGTTTCGTACATAAAAGGAAAATATATTTTTTAGTATAATAACTATTACGCACCGCGCATAAACATTGTGCTTACAATAGGTATAGGTACTCGTACACATAGCAAATATGCGAATTTATATCAAGCGGTTATTGTAGCCCGGAAAAATGTGTCCGACTAGGTGTAAAGATTGAAATATAGCCTTTGGTGTCCTAATATCTGGCCACAAAACCCTACTACTAGGTATTACTACCAATACTAATTTCCTAATACTGCTCGGCAACAGACTTAAGTACAGTGACGATTCTACTTTATGTAGTAAATAGCGTGTTTGTTATACGCATTAATTTTTAATTTAAACAAGCGGATAGGCCTTCGTTCCGTATTATTTTTAGCGGGTGACTTTACTAGGTCACACAAGAGCGCCGCGGCCAGTCGATAAGGGGTGGGCGTATTCACGCGGCCCATTACACTTTTCGCGCCAAGTATTTTCAACGTGCACGTGCCATTCAGAATCACATCTCAATAAATTGTTTAGTCCAAATAACGTTTTATATGATTTTGTTCTAAGTAAATATTTGTGTGAACACGAACGAGTTGTATTACGCGATCTTTTATATAAAGTACCACCCAACCCCACCCCATATAACAGCGTCATGGTGAAATATTAATCTTTATGCCAACGTTGTAGTAGTTATCATATATTACTAACAAATTTAGTTATTGCAAAAAAAACTGATAAGATTAGTAAATACCCCTCCACTTTCTGCGCATTTGAATATTTTGTAATAACTGGACCTAACTTGATTTATTTAATTATCATTAATTATGACGTATTAGAAAGCAGCTACATATCTTTAAAAGTATATTTCGGAACCTTTTATTTATTAATTTATACAGAAACGTGTCTATTATAATTAATATAAAGAAGTATATAAATTTGTTCATCATTCTTGTTACATAATACATTGCAGAAAGAATACAAATGAAAATATATTACTAAACTTTTCAGTTATTTTCATGTTTGTGAAATCACTGCCAATTTCATATATAAACATAAATATTTAAACAAATATTTACAAGCGAACTTGGGAGAAAATTTTATTTTAAAATATCTCCCTTCTTTGAAAATTCCAACCGATAATGATATTTATCTTACAAGCTCCGGGAAAGGGAATCTCCTACAGTACACCTAATATTGGAAGTAAATGTTTATGCTATCTGGTTTTCAATACATTTATTCCGAGTATTTTAAAGTGATACGATATAATCTTCATTCGAATTTTTTAAATTTCTTTAACCATATAGGTAGGTACTACGGCTCAACGGAATCTTTATTGTGTCGCCATCAGTTCGATACCGGCACGGCGAATTAACTGTTGTTTAAACGAAGTAGTTTAAAATATAACAATTGTACAAATATTTATTTAGTTTTTCTTAGAACGCTTTTGACGTATATTAACATCATATGCTGAATGTGTAGGAAAGATTAAAGTGAATTAATTTTTACGTAATCACAATGATTAATGTTATTAGTTTACGCGATGGCCATGAAATATGAAAAATATTTAAAAGTAAATATTTAAAAGAAGTTTGAACTGTATATGTATATGAATATTGAACAGAATATGTACATAGTTTTTAGTCTCATAAGAAACTAGTCACGGCTTTTCTTCTTATAGATTAAAGTAAAACGTAAAGTCACGCCTGTAATCCTAGAAAAGGTAGACAGAGTAGTTTAGTACATTTCCACGTTTCACCAGTTAGGTTACGTGCCACTATGGAAGAGTATGCCTATTGGCATACACAGGGTAAATTTCCAGACTCAGAGCCACTACCAGAAAATCTAAATTAGAAGAATTCAGTAGTGCCCGACCCAGGATTTGAACCTAGAACCTCAGATCAGCAGTCGCGCTTGCAACCAACACGACCACCAAGTCACTCAGGTCAAAATACCTTCATATTAAATTCCTTCGAAATCCGTCATTTTAATTTCGCATTTATATTTATTTGGATATGGCCTAATACAGATTGTTTTATGACAAGTCGATTAACTACGAGCATCTAAAATATTAAACATTTCAGGATAAGGCGATGAACATGAACAAACCAGGAATTAAACATTGGATATATTTCTTAATACTGCTTTATTCTGTTCGTTTAAGAAGATTAAGAAATTAAGACTAAATATTTGAAATACTTTCCTTTAAAACTGTACCTTTGTATTTGGTTATTGACTGTTATTAAAATTAAAAGCTTTGACTGACAAGTCACGCTATAAGGATAATGTTTGTTGAAGAACACCAACTTAATATTTGAGTTTAATATTTAGCAAAATAGAACGATTGCTCTTGATCGACAGAACAGGTGTTGAAATAAAAATCTCAGCGGCAATTATTGGAAATTTTATTGGATTCGCGGGAGATGGGAGCGAAAACGCTGTCCAGCCCGGGATATTAAACTTGGGATGTTCTCACAAAAGCTATTATTTTGTATAGGTATAATGGGTCTCTCTAAAATGGGTTATATATACATCGTATATTAATATGATCTCATTTAACGCGATGCCCTGTATCGTAATAGTATCACTATTTACTACTATTTTATATTAATGAGGTTACAAAATCCACTGCGACAATTCGCATTCCATTCCATCCAATCCCATTAAATGTAAGTAAATAATATACACAAAAAAGAATTTAACAAAAACAATTAATAAATAACGAACAACAAAAACATTAAACAAATATTTTCTTTTATCGTTCCGCTGTTAAATATGGGTATTATCGGCCACGCTGGCTGAGTGCGGTTTGATAAACTTCACACTACTTAGAACCACATTTTTAAACAGGTGTACCTACAGGATCCGTCACGGCATTTTCCTTTAACTTTAAAGTAAATATAATATGGGGTATTTTAATCTTGAATATAAAATTTTACGTTATTTATGCCTAAGGAGTATGTAATACTGACTGGAAATTACTTAGCAGTTAGTAGTGAACACAGTCTAAGTGAATGACCGGCCTGAATCATCTCACCATTATTTCCGGACGGACCGCCCGTATTCTGTCCACAAACAAGAGATATGACTCCCAGTGTTTGCGTAATGTTGTTTCAGAAAACAATTTGTACGCTCGCTAACAATACCAATGTACACGAGCCTACCGAACTAACAAAAGGGTCAGTGTTACATATTGTGTTACTCGATAATAGTTTATCGAACAACTTGATATTATTTTCTTTTGATATATATGTATATTTATTTCATTTTTATTCTTGGCGAATGTGATAGTTACAAAAATAGATTATCTTCAGACGTCTATAAATAACATGGTTTGGCTGCCGATAAAATTAGTTTTTGGATGATCGGCTTTTTCATATCGATTTCTGTGTAGATAGTATCAAAATTGGAAAATTACAAGTAACTGAGTTAGTATCCTATTTCTAGAGTCAATGTAACGAACATAAAATGACACTAGTGTATTAAGGGATTAAATTATATTCGAACCTTATGTTTTAAACAAAAATGATTTCAATAAGTAGCAAATTTGTCATTTTAATTTTAAAAAGTCCGCTATACATTATTCTGCAACAATAGTTTGTGTTCTAAAAGATACAGACCGAATGAAACAATAACTCATAACTTTGTACTGGACGTTTTCAACATAAAAGAATTATTTAAATATTGAGGTCAAATATCACAAGTAGACGAAGATAGTTCCGAATTCACAAGATTATTCGTCACTATTCGTAATAAATAATTCCTTATATCTATATCAAATGCATTCAGACTTGATATTCCGTTTATAGCGAAAATAAATATTTTCGTTTTAGATATTCTTCATATTACAGTTTTTTTATGTTCAGTTACACGCAGTTGTCGTTTTGGTGAACTTTTGAGCTCAATTGCAGTATAGCCTAGTCAATAAAGTAATATTGCTATTGTCAAAGTACAAAATACTAATTTCAGTAAACCCTTATAAAAACTGTGAATCTGGATAAGAATGTCATAAAACGAATATTTATCATATCATTAGCCAAATAAACTCAGACTTAATGTAAATACAGACAAAAAATAAATACAGACTTCACTTCTTCAGTAAAGAGTTCACAGCGAAATCTTTGTTACTTATTCAATTTATTGAAGTATATTTTACAGTATTGTTTATATAAAGTATGTTATACGTATAATTTGATAATTTTTATTAGTACATGGCTACTAATCATATTTAGACAACATACTAGTAAATTGTAATTTATATAAGCCGTCAAAAAACATAATTATTGTTAAATCGTCCAATAACAGATCGATCGCTGGAATAAAATAAATGAAGTACTTAGATCGTAGGAACGGCTCTTCGTGCTTCTTATTGGCTCGACCTCGTTAATTGTCTCAATAAATTGTTATTTATTGATGCCTAGGACACAAGCAATACACTTCTAGCAATAATAATAATTGATATTCAACGCCAAGAAATTGCCATGGAGTTTAATATAATATCACGCCTGTATTCCCCAAAACGGGTAGACACAGAAGTGCATTCCTCTCCAATGATTTACTCGTAATATCATACATCTCACCAAGGCATAGAAGACCATAGCTTATTGATAAGATAGATCCTGGACTTGGATGGGCCATACCCTAAAAAGATACCCCTACCACATTCCAAGGCAAGTCTTAGACACCGCGAGGAAAAAAGAAACGTGGTCGTTCTAAACATTTCTGAAAACGTTCAGTAGTAGCGGAACTGAAGGCAATCGGGCTGACGGGGTCCGATGCGATGGCGGAGCACTGTGGAAGCCCTTTGCCTCACCTAGGGATCACAGAAAATTAATTCAAAGTAAGTCAAGATAGAAACAATGCCATAGAACGTGTTCACTTGTTATACGAGTAAATGTATGTATGTGCAAGTTGCCAGTGAGACAATTTCATAACTTAACCGTGGAAACTATCTCTCCAACTACAAGTAATTAGGCACAATCTTAGTACATTTACGCTTAATGTGTAGGGTTATTTAAGAAAAGCTCAAGAATCAAGCGATTTTTATTACTAATCAAATACTGATATGAATTTGATTGATATATTTGATTGACATATAACAGCTTAGCTTGAGCTATTAATATTAATTAATGAGTGGAAAATTCTCGCAGTGAATGCAACCTCTGAGATATAGGGAATATCTGAGATATCTGTATTATAAAATGGTAATACATAGTATTTGAATGTGTATACATATGTACTTATCTGTCTAGGTTCGTGAACTCGTGTGGTGCCCGGAGTGGTTGGGATGTGGATGTAGGCACGATAAAGGATATTTACGAACTGAACCATTGTTCCTGTTCTTTGTCCCGGCGATGAACTGTTTGCCTATCGACTTATTCAACATTCGAGTGTTAGCTTCAGTTGACTCACATACTTGACCACAAGCTTACTGTAGATTTATCGTTTCAGTTCGATAGAGGAAAACTTTTATCAAGTAATACCCGTCGTTAAGTACGAGCTCCAGGAGTAAAGTCCTTATGGCTTAAGTAAGGTTTCAATTTTCAAATAACGAACAATTGTTTCGTCTTAGGTGTGTTCTTATTGATTCTAAATTACATTGGGCAATCTGGAATGAAATCAAAACATAGACTACGCTTAAAGGTTTGAGCTACTTTATTAGACTATATTTGTTTCTTGGAACAAATGCATTAAATTTCCTGAGGTCAAAGAACTCATTGATAAAGAAATTCGACTTACCGGTTTCAGTATGAAACAGGACAAATATGAACTTACTGTATTAAAATAAATGAATATTACGAAGACAATGTGAAGTAGGCGAGATGAGTGTGTATTTTGTTCGGCAAAATCAGTTACAAATAGAACGAACGCTTTCGCCGAGTTAGACGTGAAGTTCGTTAAATAGCCGGTCCACTCCTTTTCGAAGATTCAGCGACCTATTTACCGGCTGATTCGGAGGAGCAAATGTCATTTGCATTACTTTTGTTCCCTTAGAGAACTTTGCCTCGAAAAAGTTACACCATAATTCTATTTAAAGTTTCGCAAGTATCTATCTATATAAATGATTAAATTGTATCGGGCTTAGTGTACGTATATTTAGGTAGGTAGATAGCTTTGTGCGAAATCTCTTCAAAAAACACATGAGTTTTAGTTGGATAATTAATTATCCTATCCATAATCATTTCATCGTTATTACGTTATCCTCTGTTATTCCACTCCTCCTATACTAGCATTCGGTCTTCCGTCGATCTCATCAGCCACTGTCATGTGCCTTATGTTATTTAAAAATGATCAATTTCTTGCGTTCACTAACTTATTACTGAGTCACACGACGCCCTTTATCAAAATATAGCGGAGAGTGTGGCCTGGAATAACAAAATTGTTTTTACGCAGTTGGTAGGTACTGTCCTATTACTTTATGAAAGGTATTAGACCGAATAAGAAGTTATTGTAAGCGTGAGCTGTCATGTAATAAATATGTAATGTAATAAATATGATGATATTATGTCATGAACATAAAGGAAATGATATTCAAAAAAAATCCACTATAACCTTGTAGAGTTCGTTATATATCATTTCAACTAGCGTAGTAATACACTAAAAGTCATTATGTAATAATATTTTAATAGATCTCTACATCAATAATAGAGTACGATGATATGTTATAATATATAGGTATGTAGTAAGTTTCTACTGAGAAACCATTAATTGAAGACTCGCGGCGTGGCGCCGTATTTCTCCGCGCCTTACGTCGTATCGAATGGTAACACGACTCTGTACTATTTCTATTCATGACACACGGTGGTTTCAACGCAACCAGATCCTCTGTGTTTGCATCAGGTGACAAGGCACTGTTACAATCTACAAATGCACGGTTGTAATACATTAAATATATTTCTTCATTTTACACTCTACGTATAATTTTATATTATTTATCTCAATGCTGTCCACAACGTTTAAATAACTGGAGCGTGTCTTTTATATACTTGTATATGCCTATGAAGCGTTTTTCTCTGTGTTATATGATAACGTAGGTTTGACTTATGGTATGATTGCTTTGCGACTAATTTCCGGCTCTGCAAACGAAGCGACTCAAATTGTATGTAATTATATAAGGGTACCTTTGAGGCTGCGCTCGTGAATAAGTCTATATTCATGATTAGTCTGACATCTCTAGTAAAGTATGATAATCATATCATACTTTACAAGTACTTTACTTTATTTATCAAAATAAGGTATAACTGATGTAACTTACAGTTATTTTAAAATAAATCACAATAAATCTATGAAGTTTTATCTGCAGCTAACTATAAATTTTAAAGTTTATCCCGTACAAATGGTTGTTTGTACTAAGTTTATCGTGATGTTGTGTAATGTACTTAATGCAACATCACGTCTCTAATCCCTGAAGAGGTAAGTAGAGGACTAAAGCATACTCCCACATTTTATCAGTTACGTTTACATTCCAAATCCGAATAGGGAGTGATCGTATTGTAATGTACTCTTGTACTCAATTTGCTTAAATGCCCTAATAAATAATTTTATATAATTTTACATAACGAAGCATTTGTACAATAACAATGCCTATATTGTTCTGGGTTCGATTATTTCGCCATTGGTTCGAGCTGGTTGTTTGAGTTTTTTAACCTGTTTTACCTCCTTGATAATTGATTAAAGAACTAAAGTAATGTAGGGCTACAAGAGCAAGACAATTTATTTTATTAAATAATCCATCATATCATCATATTAACAAAAAAAATCATTTAAACTAAATATAGGTACAATTGCATATTTTTCTAATATAATTACCAAATGCGAGAACGAAAAACAGAATGAATATAGACCAAACATAAAAAATACGACTTGGAATCATGGCTTACTCCTGACATTTATGGCTGAGTTTATCGCGCGGTATGAAAATGCCACTAAGTAGGATTCATCTCTTTCGTATTGTCGCCGCGGTAAGGTGTCCTCAGGTGCCAATAGAACCTTTGTTAGAGGAAGTATCTCCTTACAGTCTTTGTCTGGGATGCGGTAGCTCGTGACAGGATGCAACTAGCTAATTGTCCCGATGCCTTAGCGCGGAACAAGTGTTTGCCTTAAATAAGTATTCCCACTGGAGTAGCATCAGTATCATCTGAACTGTGTTCGTTATTCAGTATTAACTAAGCATCCTCGGGTTAAAAGCAGTGAGTGCTAAAGTAATCTAATTAACTTTATTACCTAACTCCTTTCTTTAATATTAGTGACGCATCCCGTTTAAAATCTGTTTGTGTGATAGTTTTAGTCGGACCTTCGCAATATGTGTAGGTGTTATGAGTTATTAAATTCGTTTATATTATCAAAAAGATCCTTGAACATATAATAATTTTCGTATAGACATAGATTCGTACGTCATTGGTTTTATGTCACTGAAAGATGGCCTTCATTTTCAATTCATCTACAAGTTCGTTGTACAAAGCCCTAGTTGGTATTGTAACAAGTATATAATACTATTCGTATCTTAAATGATGTTTTGCTTACATAGTTCTCGTGACTTACATGAATTCTCAAAAAGCATATTTTCATTTGTTCATGTTACTTTCGCCAGTACGTTTATGTAGATTTTGTCCTTTAGAGAAAATATCATTTTACATATCTTAATAGCAATGATATTTGTGAAGACAACGCTGTAAAATAAATAGCGACAATAAAGAATACCGTTTCGGGTTCAATTGTATTTTATCTCTCCAGTCGGACTTACATAAACAGTGAATAGTCGTCGACCAGAGGCAATATTTGCTCCGTACCGACTTGCAGTATCCCGGACGATACCCTTCGTATTCGTAAACAGTAGCCGGTTCTCATCCACCGTGTTGACTTTCAGTTGCCTGTCTCATATTACGTAAATTGACTGAAGAACACGTAGAGGTTACTTGTAAAAGAAAACTTCGTAATCGATTTATTGTTTGTCTAAATATCAGTTAGTTATAAAGTCTTTATATTCTATAGTATTCTATACGAATATATAATTTAATATATATTTATATTGGGTACGTAATGCCAAAGAATAGTATGATAACATGGAATCAGAGGCTCTCTTGATAGTGATTTATAAATTGAAGATCACAAATATTGAAATCTAAAAGTTAAAATATATAGGTAAGGTTACTGAATACCTATGTAATAATTTTTTAAAATTGTATCAAAATTTTGATTTCTGAGAATGTTAATTAGTTTCTTTAAATTCCGGTTACAAACTAAATCAAATACAAAATTTATAATTAATACGTAACGCGGCTGTTCCAGGCTATATGTGTACCATGTCTGTATTTATCTTCAATTATATTAAGTTGTTTTGATAATTTCATCAACATATTTCAACCCCACCCACCGTATAAGAAAGAGCGACCTAAATATTTATAATTGATTGTTTGTTCCTATTGCCCTAAATAAATATCGAATGGTTTCAAATAATAAAGGTTACTATTACGTATAATTTTCGTTAAGGTAAGTATCCCGAGCGTTCCAGCGCAAGTGACCACGTGTAATTTAATTAATACGCGCGGGAGTATGAGGTGTACAATTTGTTTTCATAATTTAGTATGTATTATTTAGCGAGCGCGCAGTTCGGGAGGGCGGCGGCGTGGCGGGCGGCGATCGATACGGCCGGACAGGTTGGGCTACGCTGTACGTAAATAATGAAGGCGTTCAACATGTAACTTTTTCGGTATTGGGAGTATGGGGGTCGCGTTTGGACGGAACCAATGAGAGAACTCACGTGCTAAAGATGCACTCTCTATAGTAGATCTTCCTTGTCCAACGCCCTCTTCCTTCTCACCGGCCACGTGTTCCTTTTATCTAGTTTTCTATCATTCGTAAATAGTAATAATAAGGTTTTATACTCACTAGATGTGTTTATTAGATCCTTCAAAGACTCTTTTTAGAATAAAATAAAATCTTACGCACTTTTTCGATTAGGCTTTATTAGGCGAACGGCAATGCCGGCACGCATTTCAATTCATTTTGCTCATTCACTCTTACACGATTGAAACCAATCGGTACAACCGAACGTGCCGAGCCGAGAATGTGCGTAGCACGACTAAAAGGGGAGGTATGAATTCAATTACCCGCTAAGGTAGAATATAATTTTATCAGAGTAAAGCAGGTGGAGGCGAGGCGGACGAAGCCTACGCTCGCGTTCCACACATTAGAGAGACTTA
>DWEJ01001620.1:0-12686 GCA_018245835.1 Mysoria sejanus stolli | reverse complement strand
CAATTTGTTAATCGCTAACGTACGTAGTTGGTTGCGACATTATCTGACGCTACGTCGCCCTATGGCTGTATTTGTGGTGCTTAAGTCAGTAAATAACCTCTATGTACTAAGCAGATATAGAACGATATGAAATATATAAATTTTCCATTAAAATTGTATAATTATCTGCAATGAATATGATGTCTTGCAATATAACATGAATGTATATATTATAATCACACAATAAAATTAGCCATTGAAATAAAAGGAGCAAATAATATGTGTAGAACAAGTTGTTTATCGTCGCTAATGTAAGAAGGAATGAAAAGGTTCTATCTTCGAAAACACGGTCATAAACTGGTCGCACCCCGCTGCTGCTGTCAACAACGAGACAAAGGTTGTTTTCCGGCCCTGAATCGCCCTCGAGCGACGCCTATAGATCTATTATAGATACTGGACCACTTGTGAACAGATATCATCGTACATAAGTGTTAGTAACCAATTTGTGGAACTGGTGATTTTGATGTCTTTAATGCGACTCCACAACTCGGGTTACGATGTATTGAATTACAGCTACTGATGTCGATAACAGTTTCATAAGTTCGCGGTCAGTGTGTAAAGGTACCTTAATATAGTGTAAGACAAATTTTTCGAGTGATTTCTTTACGTATTCGCAATGTATCAACATACATAATAACTTAACATACATAATTTTACAGTTTTTTTAATGTATTGACGTGAATAGTAAATTTTTGAGTTTTGGATTGCAAGTATCAAGAACTTGTATATTTATCAGTTTTTGATAAATATTGTTTTAATCATACCTGACACGTCATATAAATGTGCTTAAAATTAAAGAATACATTTAATGAAGGAAAAAAAATAAATAAAAGCCTACGCACCTTAGAAAAGGTAAAGAGACGATTTAGAATAAGATAATAATAATAATGTATCATGAAATAAAATGACTTTATTGTTGACTGTTTATAAATGAATAGGCATTGACAAAAACAACATTGGCACTTTGGTCTAAACTTCAATGATTGAGCTGGGGGTTTCAGGTTTGATTTTCGAACAGAAGAAATATATGTGTCGAGTATAAGTATTTGTTCTGTGTCTGGGTGAACAAATGTGTACGAGTATGTTAGGTAATATTTGTAATTACTATAGCACTATTCAGTTGGGGATCAAATCACCGTTTGTTAGATGTCATAAGCTTAACTCATTAATCGGATAATTCAATATTTCTTTCATTTAATTTGTTATTATTCTTTCTATAGATATCTTTCTAATTTATTTATTAAAATTAATTTCTGTAACAATTTATAATTAATATTGGATTATCGAGTGCCAAATATTTCTATTCTTACATACCTAACGTGCCACTTGTACATTAATCAGTAGGTATAGAAAAGTAGCAAAGTTTCTGATAATTAATTTTCGTTATTTTTCGTTGTAACTTAATTAATATACTATATAGGCTTACTACTTATTTTATAGTGGGTCGTAAACGTAACTGTTGAAACGTGGGAGTGTTATGCATTCCTCTGCCCACCTCTTCGGTATATTAAAAAATATACCGAAGAGGTTGGCAGTAAAGTATATAAAAAAAGTTCCTTTTTTTAATATACTTTATCAATCTAATCTTTCAAACAGCAGGTATGTGAAGTATTACACGTGGTTTTAGTCTACGTAATTAGAGAAAACCAGTCTCACCTTTCAGGAAGTTAACGATTCGGCCGCGAGCCTGTGTAAAACTGAGTCTCAGCTTAGAATATCGTTGGGGTCACATTGTGGTCCCTGGACCTTAGATTGGGGACCGTAATCCACTAGCTGTTACATTTATTACCTCTTCACGGTTCCACGAATTTACAGCGCACTTAAGACCATTCTCGACTTGGTACCCCCATGTAACTCTGTTTAGGAAGATAGGCACGAGAGATATGGGTGCCGCTCGGTAATACATTGGCCATTAATTTAATTTTAGTGGAATCCTAAATAAAGTATCGTATCGAATTATGCAAAGTTGGCGATTAAGTGTACATAGTTCGTTAAGATCTCATTATTTATGGTTGTTATTTATGCAAAATTGACGTTTTTTGTTTATTTGGTAATTGATTTTATTTTTCAATCTTAATATTCCTCCATCAATGTGCTGCGGTATCACCCGTACAGAACAAATTTTTAATAGAATTTTAGAAATATTTTATATTACATTGCCCTAAATATAATTTCAATAACATCAGTGATGAAAGTTCTTGCTAATTTAAATCCTTTATTTTATATCCTAAGGGATGAAAAACTTTTTTTGGTGAATTCTTTCGACACGAAAGAGGTTAGGTTTTAATTTGACGTTTCTATTTTCAGTAGTTTTTTCTTTATTAACATTAATGGCCCTGTCAGATCTTATTATATAATTTATAATATAAAATGTTATAAATGACAAAATATACAGAAGTAATAAGCTTTTGTACACATCTTTCGCCGGTAGAAGTATCATAGAGGTTACTATTTTCGTATTTTAGCAGCAATACAGATCGTATTAGTTATTAAATTTATATTAATGACTGCCTCGTTTGTCGTACTGGTTGCAAGCGTGACTGCCGATCGAGGGGTCTTGAGTTCTAATCCGGGGTTGGGAACTATTGGACTTTTCTGACTTAAATTTTCTAGTATTGGCTCGGAGTCTCTGTATGTGTCCGGTGTATGGCAATAGGTTCACCACCTATTCCATAGTGGGACGTAAATGTAACTGGTGGATCCTGAGAATGTATTAAACTTTGCCTGTCTTTCGGGGATTACGGGCGTGATGTTACGAAAATGTATACATATTATATCACTTACTTACTGCATATTCATGATCAGGTGACATTCGTTACGGAAATACTTATTGTTTTAATCATATCATTGAACTATTATAATTACGTATCAGATATACAATTCTCTGCAAAGGAATATAAGAAAACTGACTGTGACGTCATCAGCCGGTTCACGATATTCAATATCGTAGATTGTCTAGTAGCTAGTAATCGCTCACGTTATCAATTATTCATTGAGCTGGGGAGTGCCCCGCTATTCAGCCTTTGTTCGTCCATTTTCAAAAATTCTTCACCCCGTTTTCCCCCACTCATTTTAGTTCCATTCCTATTTTTCATAGCTTTCACGCTTTAGGTAATAAGCACATAGTTTCACCACTATTAAGATATAATGAATTGCGTCTGTATTTCGGAGGCGATCAGCGTGCGCATTAATATTTTTATAAGTTAACTTTTTGTTAATCCGTGCATCGACTTATTTCTCTTAGGTGTGATCCTATGATAGATTGTTACAAATCAGTACGTTCAATTTAAATATTAACTTGGCAAATACAAGAAGAAACAAAAAACAATTCAACCACAGAATTCAGGTATTTCCGTTAACAGCGTTATCGTTATTTAAGTGAATTCTCATAAACGACCTTCAAGTGGAGTTGGTAACAGGTAATAATAATGTTGTAAAGAAAACAATAATTACAAAGCTTTATGTTTGTAGTATAACATATACAACAGGTATGCTTCTACTATGTATTTATAAAGTTAGAGCAGAACGACCCACAATGAGAGCAGTACAATTATTGTGTTACTCTCGCGAGTTGCGCAGAGTTTTATTAACTCTTCAGAGCGGTTAGTGCCTTGTAATGCCCTTAGTTGGAAAATGTTACGTGTGTAAGTCAGCATTGCGGAGATAACATTGTAACTGTTACCCAAAGAATGAACGAATAAAAATGTTACAAAAGCCATGCTTTACAACCGAAGGCACACTTTAACACATTAAAAATATCCTATTTTGAATGTGTTAGATGTTAATTAAGAAAATTGTATAAATTGAAAATCAATACAGGTTGTTCGGTATGAGGAATATAATATTTATAAAAACTTTTATTACATCCGTTTGCTTATCGAATGTTATCATACTCGTGTCAAAATCGAATACGTAACAAAAGTAAAGCAATTATTAAGTACTGTTATAATCTTTATTATTTAGGTATACTTTATTGTACTTTATTAAAAAGGATACATACTAATTGCTGTATTACATTGATTTTTTACTCCAGTTCTACAACTCTATAACTATGAAAAAAGGCAAAGGAAGTTATAATATAAATCTATCTGCTTCCTCATAATGAATAAAGGAGGTATTGTGAAGCGTTTTAGCTAGGATTGTATGTACATATGTAGGTATGTACAGACGCGTAAGTTTTAAGTTTAAATTTTTTGAATAACAACAGTTTTTATATCATTGCTTTAAGTTAACATAAAGGAAAGAAATGCAAATTTGAAAGCAAACCGGCAAGTATAATGTAATAACGTAGACTTAAGCCAGTTTGTTGAGCAGAAACAAACATAAAACACAAATCATTTGCTAAGGATCGTCACTTGGTGAAGTTGAGGAATGGATTAGAGCCAAAATCTCCTTGGACGGCCGACTTAACAAATAAAGTGCGCGGTCCCATCGGAGCCATCATTTGATTTCGTTCAGCTGACAATTCAATTCTGACTTTAAGATAGCTTTTTGATTAGCAATATTTGTGCACTTTTTTCACTTTTATATTCCATCGTGTTTCCCTATCTTCGAGTTGAATTTGAGTATAAATATTTTATTAAATGAAACTCTAATTATATAAATGGTGGTATAATGTGAAATTTAAAAACTGATTAAAATTTTTCGTTACGTGCGCCTTAACAAATAAAACACTCAGTTATCTTGGTTTTGTAAGTTTGATTTCGTTAATGGAATTTATATATTTTTGGTGATTTTGTAGAATTGATAACATACATATTTATTTACAATTAATTTCTTTGATAGCTACAGACATGCGTTAGTTGACAATCGAATAGCCTAGGATATAATTTCCTTTTTTTTAAAGTACATATTTATTTAAAACATACCAAAAGAAAAATATGCAAGTAAATGCGTCTGTTTTAAGTTGCTTTAGTACATTCTATGGTCCGTAATGCTAACAGCCGCAGGACAACGAATGGGCTGTACGGGCGACGGAGTCACAGCTAATGGACCGCTGTATGAAACCTATTCATCTGCGGAATAGCTGTCACTTCGCCACTACAGTACGATGGTACCATAAATAGCAATGATGAAAGAGTATGGCAATTCGTTTTTACAATGCGACATTCAATAATATAACGTGTTAGAAACCGGTTTGCATGCATGAGTAGAATGCTGGATGTAGAGGTCGGACATCAGATCTGTGGGGATAGATATATTTAGTAATGGATACCGTTTGTGTATCTCGTAAATGTCTTAACATAATAACTTAGATTAGTAGTCAGATTATAGTATCTCCCAAATATTCGGAAAATAACAAAAGTCGAAAAATAACGGGGGCCGTTCCATTTACTTTTTCATTCGATTCCGTGTTATTGATAAAAGAATTATTATTTTTCAGCGAGCTTTTTCACTGTTTTGTAATATAGTGTAATAAAACTTCAACCCCCGATAAGGCATGACAAGGTCAAGGTTACGTTGATGTTAATTAATGTCTGTATTACGGAAATATTGCATATTCACGCTATAATTTATTTATATTTCCAAATACAGGGGGTTGGGTGTTGTTCCAAAAAAATGTTTACATAAAGAGTGTTGAGGTGGCCAGTGGAAACACCAGTGACACGATAGAGAACTTTGTTTGTTTAATAGATACTGTCGGGTAGTGAAACATTTTGGCGTTTAACTAGACTCGATGCGGGTACGGCAGCGCGGTGTGTGGTTTGATTGTTGGCAACACTGTTTAATAATACGTTTTATTAAATTTATTTTATATAGTCTCGTTGCGAGAGTGGTTGCGAACTGGAACCTGATCATGAAGTCTTGGGTTCAAAACCCGTGTTGGGTAGGTACTGTTAAATTTTTGTAACTTGAAATACTTAGTAGTAGTTGGGAGTAGTATGGCAATGGGCTCACCACCTATTCCGTAGTGGGACGTAAACGAAACTGGTGGAACGTAGGAATGTTCTGCATTCCTCTGCCTACCTCTTCGGGAATTACAGGCGTGAGGTTACGTTACGTTAGTCGGGAGTCTAAATTTGTGTTCAGTGTACGGCAATAGGTTCAGCACGTATTGTATTGAAATGTGAGAATGTACCATATTCTTCAGCCTATCCCGTTCCAATTTAAATGTAAAAACTCTAAAGTTTTTACATTTAAATTCTTGCAATATGTTAGTTTAAAGTACTTTTATACAGTCACTAAGATTACATACATTAGGTTAATGCTATACTTCGAAAGGTACAAAAACATGTGGAGCTTCGATTGTCAAACTAGGTAAGCTGTGTGTCATAACAGTCACCGACAATCTGAGGTCCTTGTCGGAATGGTATTAATATATAAGTATTCATTTAATGACACGAAAATAACTTAAAAAAATAAAATGGAAAGCGAAACAATAATAAGGAGTAATGAATATAGAAGTAGCTCTAATGTGTAAGGATAGGTACGTTTGGTGCTTACTGCTCTCTGTCTACCCTGTGACGGATTTGGCGTGACGATATGATGATAGCGGTAATAGTAAAATATGAAAAACAAAGTACGTGTATAAATTGACTGCCTCGTTGGTCGTGTTGGTTGCAAGCGGGACTGTCAGTCAAGAGGTCTTGGATTCTAATACCGGGTCGGACATTATTGTTTTTTAAACTTAAAATTTCTAGCAGATGCTAGGAATTCGGATTTACGCTAAGTACATAGCAATAGACTCACCCACTATTCCTAAGTGGAACGTAAACGTAGCTTGTGAAACGTGGGAGTTTAGTACACCCTTTTGCCTACCACTTCGGGCATTAGCGTCGTGACGTTACATTACGATAATAAAAACAACGCGAGTGAGATTATACAAATAATATAAAAACATAAATTACGATTATACCTACAGCGTTTATCGATTTCAGATTACAAAAATTGTGGGTAACCTTCGTTCGAGCTCGCCATTCATTTACATCAAACGAAATACTCGGCTCTTTCACGGTTTTAAATCTAATCGCTTGTAGATTTACACCTTTATCCCCCGAAAGGGTTAGGCAATCCAGTGACGCAATGACAATATAACCGTTAATAGCACTGCTCCAATAAAAGCCGATCCATTAGACGCTAAACCAATTTGGGCGGCTCCAAGTACTAGTTTGATTGAGAGCTCATACTAATACTCATGTTTTATGCCGAATACTCATATATATTTACTTATTTCGTATATATAAGTACTATGTGCGCTATTAGGAGGACAGAGCTAAGTGTCCGGGTTCATCAGATTTCTCTGTACCAAAGCTGCGTTACTGACATCCTCTATTTAGACGTCTTAATGTACTCGTAAGTGCGTAGAAAGTTTTTACTTAGTAATGTTTTGTTAGTGTAATAATCCCTATCAGTTTCATAGTGTGCGTTTTTTATGTGATGTGTATTCTATACAACTGAAGCATTTAATCTATCTGTTGCGAAATATAAAACTATAATTATAATAAGCCTAAAGAATGTAATATAATTAGCGAAATCTATTGAAAATACTGTAATGTTTTTACCAGCGTTATGTAATGTAATTCAAATCTTCAAAGCCATTCACATAAAAGTCTCTGGAAGGTATAAAGAAGGTTACATAGTTTAAAGCTGTATAAATGCAAAACGTAAGTGGAAGGTAGAAGATTGTGACACTCTCATATTACACATACACACATACGTACGTCCGCATATATTTAAACTCCGTGCAAATAATAGAAATCTAAATTAGAAAAATCCATAAGTACCCGCCACCGGAGATTTGAATCCAGGACTTCTCGATAATCAGTTGCTCTCGCAATCGACGAGGTTGTCAAAAATATCTACAATATCCACCAGTACAATAATTTATACAGATTAATATATCTACATTAAAATATGAACATGTACTAGGAAAAGGTAAATGAATGAATAGGCTTAGAATAAAGTCATATCACGTTGTCAAAGGGCTCATCGCACGTGCTCAGCAAACCTATGTATTCCTACACACTACAAATTCAGAGACTCTTATCAATTCAGAACGCACGCCGCCCTCTCACATGCCGCTTCAGCTGACGTCACAATCCTTATAGAAGATTAATGCGAAACAAAAGGACTGGCGGAGCTCAATTTAGGGACATTACAAGGACATTCCGTGTTGTGTTATTAACTGCTTTTAATTTGTTGCCGGCTATAGCTACAACCGTAAAAAAACAATTTTGGGGTATTGAAAGAAATATAAGTTAATTAGGCAATTATTATAATAATAAAAAATATAATCACCTCCTATTCCATGGAAGGACGTATACCATAACTGGTGGTACTACACTTGTTTACATAGCATTCCGTGGAATATAGACGTGATGTTATGTTACTCAGGATTCCCGGTGCCATGTAGGAGTAATAGACGAGGATGCCTTAAAAGTAAAGTTGCTTCCCGCTGTCAAAAGACCCAAAGCACGCGGTCTGTGAACTGTTTATTCCTGTGGCGCCATCTGGATTGAGGAGTTTATCAATTCGGAACGCGGGTTGCATTCTTAAACACTATGCCTGATGTCACAATACTACGTTACGGGAGATTAATACGAGATAGAGCGATCGGCGACCTAAGATACGGAGGAATTGCGGGGGCATTCATTTAGCGTAATGCTATTGACTTTTAAGTGCCTATTTAACCCCACAGTCGCGGGTTCAGTTGTTAATTTTGGTTACGTAACGCGAACCTTTAGTCTGCGAGTGTCTTTGATTGTTGATTCGTATGTAATGTTTTCACTTATCTGATAGTATTCTGTTCTATAAAAAAAGACGTATAACTTTTACGATCATAGACACATGTTTGAAATAGAAATAATTTTTGACTTTCACACTGGGAAAATACTCGTGTGCATATATATGCACCCAGCACAAGTATATACTTGTGCTGGGTGGAAATCGAACCCACAATCCTCGAATCAGCAGTGAAGGTCACCAACCAAAGTATTTACAGGCCAGTGACATGTAATAGTTGTACTTATTCCAAAGCATTGAACAAATGTTAGTGTTTGTGTGGTTCCTTAACTTATGGGATCTACGAGTACCTACCTGGAATCAGAAATTTTGTTCTGTTCTGTATACTTAATACATGTTACGATAAATGTGTTTGTATATAATCGTTATGTTAAAATTAAACATAAAAAGTTATACATATATATGAAGACAACATAACGTTTTCGATTTGGGCAGATATTGCATACGACATTCGATTTAATATCGCCGGTGGCGTTTCCTTTTGTTTCAGCGAAACGGTTAAATATATTTATACATCTTTTTATATATTTTTCTCTACGTGTTACTTTTTCAATATGACATGTTAGTAAGTGACAAGACAGTGCGCACATATGACGCTATGTTTATGAAACCCTTCCAGGCTTGTATCATATAACATAAAATGTGATTCCCTAAAGAGAGGTATAGAAGTCTAGAACACCCACTTTTGTTTTACGCCCCGTGAAATAGGCGGTGAGCCTATTGCCATACACTGGGAACACTTCTACTAAAAATTATAAGTAAGGTACAAAAGCCCTTAATAGTTTGCCCAACCTAGGGTACAAACCCACAACCTGTTGCTCAGTAGTTGTGTTTGCATCCACTAGACTAATAAGGCAGTGAAAAACTTTTTTTACTATCAGAATAAAACAGTATCTGTGATATAATATGGATTAACAAAATGTAATTATTACAATAATTATAATAAAAAATATAATTGGTAATTATTATGATTATATTAATTTGAATATTTCTTTACTACTTTAAAAATCCAGTATAACTTACAAACGAACTATTAAAAAACATAACAATTATATAAATTACACTAAACAGCACATCTCTGTAACTCTTTCCAAAAGTTTACAGTTTCACGTTTAACAAACATTACGAAGACAGTATGAAAATGAAAGCACATCACACCCCCGTGTAGTATTAATTAAGGCTGTTAAGACGGAACAACCTCGCAAGGGCTAATGAAACATGTTTACTGCATAATATTGAACCGAACCACTTCGACATGTTACGAGTGTGTAATGGAGATACGTCTTAAGGTCTTAACTTAATTAAATTGTGCAAAGTTACGATGGTAGGTTATATTCTGTAGGACGTATTTTAGATACTAGTAGAGAATGCCCCTAAGCATTTAGGCTGCCCTTTGTTAAATCTAGTTACAGGTAGATTATGTATATTTTATATCAATATGTGTGTGTGTGTGTGTGTGTGTGCGTGCGTGCGAGCGTGCGTGTGTGTGTGTGTGCGCGTGCGTGCGAGCGTGCGTGTGTGTGTGTGTGTGCGTGTGCCTGGACGTGTGCGTATATTTGTGTATATGTGTATGTGTGTTTATGTGTATGTGTATGTGTGTGTATATGTGTGTATTTATTTATTTATTTATTTATTTATTTATTAAAAAGGCATACCAACTAAGCACATAAGAAAAATCTTACCCTAAACTAAACAAAAAATACATTTTATTTATGCACTTAAATTAAAGGTTTGCACAACATACTCAATTGAATAAGTCATAATCAGACAGTAATGTAAATAGTTAAAGTAACTTTAACTAAATCTAGTAAACGGAAAAATAGATACATATTTTGAATATACATATATGTGAGTAAAACAATGTAGCCCTATCAAAACATACATAATACGTTACGAACTTATTGCCAGAGAAACTCTTTTCTTAAATCTTCCGAGAGAGTTGGCAAAAATATCTATATCGGTGAGCTGGAATACAGTATTGTAATTTTCTACTGTGAATTGTGAAATGTAATTTTTCTACGGTGAATTACTGGCATATTTAACTTTCTTAAGAGATCTATAAATTGGTTTATAACAACTAAGTCTTGCTGAAAATCTATGAAATACGTAATACAAATACAGATGTAATTTTTAATAATCAAAACGGCTTTACAACTTGGTAATGTACCGTTTGGTTATATGCTAAATTGCACACATTACCCGTTTGAACTATGGACCCAGTGGTTGGGTGTTAACATAATGAGGCACGAAGAAAACCTTTCAGCTCGTATTGCCCTACAATTCATCGCCGTCGTAAGATTTATGAATGGAGACATTTCCTCGTAATATACCCAACGTTAATTACGATTCATGATGCCCTCGTTGAAACATAATGATAGATTTATATGATACCTTACGAGTGTTGATTTACTTTAGATTAATTATATAATATAATGTTGACAATGTATCAGCATATTATAGAGTACTGTGAGGGCTTAAATATCTGTTAACAAACATTTTATAACAAGTATTAAGGATCTCACAGTATGTGATTATTAACGACCTGAATATACAATAGTTGGTATGAATTATTTGAAATTATTAGCCATAATAATATATCTATACTGTGAATTGTTTAGTATAAAATTCTTTCACAGAAATGCTTACTTATTTTCCCTCGGAAAAGTTGTTGAAAAAGTACCGTGGAAAAGACTTCAACGAGTCCGTGTTTTGGAAATGCGGCCCATTTAATTTTCATTAAAAATGTAAAAAAATTAATTTAGAGATTATAATATAAAACAATACAAAAGGTTTACCGACGGTCCCATAGAACTTACAACATAGCAACGTAACATCACGCCTGTAATCCCCAAAGAAGTAGACAGAGGAATTTAGTTCTACATTTCACCAGTTAGGTTTGCGTCCCAAAAAGGACTGGGTGGTGAGCTTTTTGCCATACACTGTGCACATTTCCAGACTCCGAGCCACTGCTACAAAATATACATAAATAAGAAAAATCCAGTAGGACCCGACCCGAGTTAGAAACCAGAACATCCCGATCGGCAATCGCGCTTGCAACCAACCCAACAAAACCAGGTACAACATAACTGGTAAAAATGGGTAATACTACCCTTCTGCCGACCCCTTCGGGAACATACAGGTGTATTGTTATATTTACGGTATGATACAATTAATAACAAAGTACTTGAGTTAAATAGAGTGTACGAAATTAAATGAAGACTATTTAAATTATTTACGAATTTCGTCTAATATATAAAATTATACGAACACGCGGATGCGAAATTATTATTCCACTTAATTATTGAGCATTCTTAATAAGACCGTCATAAAAAGCAACAAAATCGTATGTAAATCATATCTGTACCGGATCTAGTGAATTTTAGCTTCAGTCTCGCTACTAAGCAATGGCTCTTGTTTTTTTTAAACTATGGACTTATAATTTTAGTTATGTTAACATCAAAAGTTTGCTCTCTGTCTAAATATATTGTAGAATTATTTATTTATTTATTTAATCTTTATTGTCTACCTATAGTTAGGTTACAAAGGGCGAACTTAATGCCTAGTGGCATTCTCTACCAGTCAACCAGGGTTATGGTGAGAGTACAACAGAGGCACAACGAAGCCGTCAGCAGTTTATTTATTACCTATGTAAATAATAAATAATAATAAATATCTTAGGACATCTCCACACACGGCCATGTGATCCCAAACTAAGCTTCAAGAGAGCTTGTGATATGGTAACCAGACGGCTGATAAATTGCATATATACATATAAATATATACTTAAATATATATTTTTATTACAACCAGACACAGAACAAATACCTATGCTCGTCACACAAATATTTATTCTGGGTGGGAATCGAACCCACGACCCCCGGCGCAACGGTCAGGTTCACTAACCT